>APFE030314765.1:310983-361075 GCA_000404065.3 Pinus taeda
AAGAAGTTGAATCAAAATATAGTCTATTTCATCTCACTCCTTTGAAGTTTTAAAGAAAGAAATCCAAAGTTTTAAAACTATGAACATTGAATCCTAGTACTAGACTCCCTTCACTAACTTATGAGTTCATTTAACATATTTTTTTAAGATAACAGACAAAATTCCACAAAATCTAACCCAGAATCAGAAGCCAATTGTTAATCATCCTAGCCTTTAAATTTTTATCTTCCAAACCATATTCCTAGTTTACCAAATCCATTTATACTATTGACACTACTTAATACATATTAAGATCATCCCTGATAACCAACTTTACATATCAAACTTTTCTTTGGACACACTTTCTTTTCTTTTTGCATACACATCCCTTCCTTTGATCAATTTCATGGTAATTAGAAGATTCCTTGTGAAATTCCGTATTGAATACGAAAACCCATACAAAATGGTGTAAGACTATTGAGATTTGTAAAACAAAAATTGTTTTCAATAAACGCATCTCATCTATTAGATACTTCTAAAGAAAAACTATTAACGAACCGTCTAAACCCAGAAGTATGCCTTGAAGATAAATTCACTTGGAATAACCCTCATAATGTGACCCAAACCTGAAAAGCTATAATTTATATTTTTTTCTTCACCAATATCCCTTTTGAAATAAAACCTATAAAAAATCCCAAATCACAATCCCTTCCAATAGATCTATTAGATAATCTACTATATCCACATATTTCTTTAGAACCATATCTCTTTCTCCTTTTGGTAAAGTTATTAGTGGAAACATAGATTTATAATTGTTGAAAACATATATATTTTAGATTTAAATGCCAATGAAAAATTAAAAATAATAATGGTGTAGAATGTTATTTTCCTAGGTATGAACAAATTATATAATCACTTCACAAACTAGTTCTACCTCTAGTCTATGCAATGGCAATCATTCAGGGTTCAATCTAGGCCTCGGATCTTTGAAAGGCTCCAACAATGGATTTGTTAGAAATGCTCGATAAGCAACTCTTCCTGGTAAATCACAATGGTTAGGGTTTGATGGCTAGAAATAAGGTGGTTTGGGCAACACTCCAAATAATGTCGGTGGCTTTGTACTAGCCATGGCTTGACTCCTACGAGAGATAATTTCTTGAGCTCTAATTTTCTTTGTTTCCATCTTTAACCACTATTCTTTTTTTTTTAATGCTCTAGTGCAAAGGCTTCGTTAAAACAAATAATAGATTTCCTTCATGAACTTTTCATAACACTTGGGTATGCCATAACACTCACTCAGTTTTGATCTAGTATCAACTTATCGATTCATGGCTTTGCTACCTTGAAACCCTCTAGTCGTGGATGGGAAATCACAATGGCCAGGGAGAAAATGATGTTGACTTGGTAAGATGAGATGGGTAGTTCAAGTTAGCACTGTTTATAGCATTAATTTAATGAAATTTTCTCAATAACCTTTTAGATATTCCAACTAACAAAGGAAGGAATTACTTGAGAAAAGAAACATAAATAGGTACATTTTAAGGAAATATCCTCTATAAGTATTTTAATAGGTTAATAATAATATTTATGCTAATTTTAAGTGGAGGTTAATCATTTTTCTAAATTTAAATTATACATAGAACACATGAAAAGTACATAAAATTTAGGAGTAATTAACACGTTCCAATACTCTCCTTAATGATAAACATTACTTCCATCTAAGCTTGCAATGCTTACATCAACTCAAAAAGCTTCTTTTACATGCTAATGGAGTTTGGAGTTTTCCATTAGCTTGTTCCCTACAAACTCTTTTTTCCATTTGCTCCAAAATTTATATTATTCATACTTTTTCTTCCTTTAATTTCAGCTTTATTCTAGTTTTTTTTTTCTTCAGTTCCATTAGGTTTTCTTCTTAGTAGCTACTATTGATTGAATTTTGTGAACCTCTATAAAATAAAGTAAAAAAAATCTTTTTTTTTCTTTTTTTTTCATCTCCTCTTTTATTATTTCGACAACATCAACAAATCTCATGGTTTTCTTCCTTTTCTATTATAGTAGTGACAATTTTCCATACTCACACTCATTTGTATAACATTGCGTCTGCAAATCTCTTCACAATAAAAACTAATTCAACATCATAATCAAGCAAAATGAACATCATTTTCTTCACCATGATCTTTCTCTCCATCTTGTACAGAGTCACATTTTTCTTCTACAATTTATTCATAAAACTTCATTATAGTGTTTAGTATGACTGTATCCATGTCTTATTTATCTTCTTTTGGTTTGAAAGAGTGTTTCTCAACTTCTCCAGTTATTTTCACAATTCCAATATCTTTTGTTTCTCATAATGAAATAGTCACCTCATCAACAACTTCAATGCTATGTGACCCAATTTGATGACTTACACCATGTTCCATCTTCATAATGTCCCTAGGTTCTTTGAACCTACATGTTGCTGCACTTTTGAAAATAATATTATTATCCAACACTCTTGAATGTGTAACATTTTTGTTAAATCATCCTTGTTGAATATATATATGTGTGTGTGTGTGTGTGTGTCCACATTACCTTAGATCTAGCAAAAGCTAAGAGAGATCAAATCCCTTCAAGTGAAAACCTCTTTTAGAGTGAAAAGAGATTTGATCCCTCTTGACCCTTTGTAGATCTAGACTAGAGTGGCTCTATAAGAGAATATATAAGAGTTATGTAAACATTTTGACTAGTCAAATAAAATAATAAATAAAATAAAGATAAAAAAAAATATATATATATATATATATATACACTCTCGATCTACTAAGCAACCAAATCTATAGAGATGCAAATTTTTCTTAGAGTTTTGCATCAAATAAAAACTTTTACACCTTGAGAGTTTTGATCTCTCTAAATTTGATAAATCCCAATTTGAAATGGATCTAGGTTGGTCAGCTTAATAAATTCAAATTTAAGATAGATTTAGATTAGTCTTAATTTCTTTTTATACCTCATAACTGATCCGAATTGGATCCATAAACGACTGATAAAGAACCTTGATTGTATCGGGATGAAACAAATCTTTAAAGAATCCAAAACAACATCAAAAACACCCTAAATGAATGGCCATGGCAGCCGACATGGAATGACAAGGACCTCGGTCAAAGCGCGCTGACTGAGGCCCATGGAGGCCACACAGGTAGCCAAAGTAGCCCTTGGGAGCCCGGATCGGGAAAAGGAGGTGATTTTCTCATCGCTGCGCAAGCAGGGCCAAAATGGCGGAGCCTTAAGCCCTTGGTCACGTTGGGAGCCAGAGAACCGCTCGCGGAGAAACGAAAAGCGCTAAAGTGCAAGGGTGGGACTCGCACCCTGCAAACCAGTGGTTTTCATCGGGGCTCCCTTGAATGGTAAGAGGCTTTCGATAGGAGCGGAGAGATCCCATACACCGATTGATGCATGGTGACAGAGAAGAGAGAAAACCCTCGTTGATCGTGCACTATCGGTCGATCAAGTCAACCACGCTCGATGTGCGTATGACATCGGATCTTGAGGAACCCAGATCAGACGGCTGAAATTGCGCCCAATAGAAAGAAGCAGAATTGACAGGGAATTAAGCCACAATTTAAGGGATTTGGAATTCGTTGACTACCACGGTGGAGAAAGAACGTATCCACAACATAACTGAAGAAACGAATCGACGAGTAGACTGGGTTGTTCTGATGGGGACACGTGGAACTTCCCGAGCGTTCATGCTGACGCCGAACATGGAACTCCAATCGCAGCTGCAGAAGGAGAATCAACGCAGGCATGAGAGGAACTGAATAGGCATAGGGATTGAATGGTTAAAGCCATGAACAGAGATAGTCGTAGAAGGAGGATTTTGAGAGGAGTCCAAGTGACCAAGGGAGACAGTGAATAGTGAACCCCGAGAGGAGGATTGAACACAGAGAATAATAAAGCCAAGCAGAGGAGACAAAGGGCCGAGCTAAGCACAGGAAGCGTCGAGCACCAGAGAGCTTGAAGATTTAAGCCTTTCCATAGAGGAATCTGTCCGGGGTGAGCATCACATTGGCTCTTTCCAATGTAGACCAAGGGTCATAGAGCTGGTAGGAAGAAAAAGAGTTTATGAACTCTAAGTGGCTTGGGGAATCCAAGAACCACAATACCTAGCAAAATCTGCTTCAGGAGAACTCACATTGAGTCCCTGTATTGTAATTTCTCTACTATAAGACCAATAAAACAAGGCCACCACCGAAGCTAGATCAAAGATGTAGCCTTGGAGAATACGGTGAACTCCTTATTAAAAACTATTTTTGTCTTTATGTTCCTTACTGTATTTATCTGCTATCTTTCCATTTAAATGTCTATGCATTGGCAATCTGATCAATCTGTTGCTTGAATAGCACAGAACACACACCAGCACATGAGTCTGTAATACCTTTTGCTTAAAAAATCTTCAACTGAGATCACTGATAGGGTGATTATCTGATCAAGTGGTATCAGAGCTCTAGGTTGTAAGGTTAGACAAGCTTGTGTTGGTTTTGTTGTGAATGCTCACTAGATCAAAGTTCAAATTAGGAGAAGAGTTGGTGGAAACTAATCCTAAGATTCGGAGAGGCTATTCTGAGAAGACAATGTCAGAAGAAGGTTTTATAGGACCAGACCCTCAATTCATAGAAAGTTTCCTAGCTATAAAGTCTATGTTAGAAGAAATGTATAGGGACTTTAGAAAGCATAAGGATGAAGATTCATCAAGCTCTAAACGAGATAAATAAGAAGATGAATCTCATTTTGATGACCAATCAAGAGGGAAAGGGAAAGAAGAAAGCTTTCCTACACCTCCTAATAGCCCTGTGCATAATAAGAAAGCATCCTTGATTAAAATAGATTTTGAATTTGATTTGCATATATATGATGGAGAGCTAAATGCTGAAAAGTTGGACAATTGGATTAGACAAATTGATGTGTATTGCAGAGTATAGAACATAGACTCAGACAAGAGTAAGATTCAGCTGGCAAGCCTATGCCTAGGAGGCACTGCCTTGGTTTGGTGGGAAGGCAGAACCCAAGATGATATGGAGAAGCATGGTAAGACCATCTCTATCTGGAGTGAATTTGTTGCTTCCATCAAAAAGCAGTTCTATCCATTGGCCTACATGTAACAAGCCATGATGAGTTGGCAAACTCTTCGCTAGTTGAAAGGGCAAAATGTGCAAGGGTATACTCAAGAATTTCTAAAGAGAGCATCGATGTTAGGCATCTCGTTAGACTCACCAGAAACTCTTTTAAAGTACATTGGTGGTCTACACAGCTACATGAGGCATACCATCCTCATGTTTAATCCCACTAGTATAGATGAAGTATTTGTACAAGCTACTCATCTAGAAGCTAGAGGAAAGAATGGGAATCCAAAAGTTGGGGGACCATCCCAACCCACTGTAAGCAATAGAAAGGAGAAAAGAAAGTAGAAGTGGAAAGCAAGGAAGGCTAACACTGCACAAAAAGGCAAAGCTTTATGTACTCACTGTAAAAGGGAGGGGCGTGATGATGAGCATTGTTGGATTCTGTATCCAGATCTGAGACCTAAGAAATCTGAGGGCAAGAAGAAGAAGACTGCTACAGCTATTCAGAGAGATTTGGGGTCAGACTCAGGAGATGAAACAATCATTGCAGCCACAGGTATAAAAGGTAATAATTCTAAAGCATCTACTAGTAATTTTGCTCAATCTGTTATTGATAAAGAACATGAGAGAAAAATACATGAGCTTTTCCATATTCGAGTTGTTTCCAAAAATCAAAAGATTAATACTTTGTTTGATAGTGGCTCACAAGTAAATCTAATTTCTGAAACAATTGTAAAGAAATTGGGATTAGCAACTACACCTCACAAGAAACCATACCCATTAGGTTGGTTGAATGAAAAGCACAACCACAAGTGACTAGACAGTGCAAACTCAAGTTTTCTTTTGGGTCATCATTTGTAGATGAGATTGAGTTAGATGTAATTCCTTTGGATATATGTGGAATTGTTTTAGGAATTCCTTACTTGTATGATAGAAAGGCTATTTCCTATAGAGCTAAGAACAAGTATCTACTTGTTAAAGATGGAATCGAATACTTTGTAAGAACTCACAAGCTCAAGAATAATTATACTCTCATAAACTCAAGACAAATGAAAAGGCACCTAATAAAACCGATGTATTTGAGGGCTGTAATTTTGATCAGAAAACTGATATAAAAAGGATTGTTTTAGAGTATGATGTCTTATTTCAAGAACCTAAAGGTCTGCCACCCAAAAAGGGAATAGTACATGATATTATTTTGAAGCAAGATGTTCCTTTGCCTAACATTGGGATGTACAGGTTGTCTGCTTTAGAGAATGTTGAAATCAAGAAGCAGGTGCAGGAGTTTCTCAAGAAAGGGTTCATCAGGCCTAACACATCACCATGTGGGTCACCAATTGTTCTAGTGAAAAAGAAAGATGGCTCGTGGATAATGTGAATTGATTACTGAGCACTGAATAAGATAACAATAAAAAATAGTTATCCCCTTCCTCGCATAGGTGATCTTTTAGATCAATTGAAGGAAGTTGTTTATTTCACCAAGTTGGATTTGCATGATGGATACCATCAGGTCATAGTTGTAGAGCAGGATGCATGGAAGATTACTTTCAAAACAAAGCAGGGATTGTATGAATGGTTGGTTATGCCTTTTGGCTTGACGAATGCCCCTACTACTTTCATGAGATTAATGAATGATGTACTCAGACCTTTTCTTGATGATTTTTTTATTGTGTATCTGGATGACATTCTGATTTTTAGTAAAGCATGGGAAGAACATTTAAATCATGTTAAGAAGACATTAGATGTTTTGAAAAAAGAAAAGCTTTATGTTAAACTCTCGAAATGTGAATTTGGAAAAACCTCTCTAAATTATTTGGGTCATATAGTAGGGGAAGGTGAATTGAAAATAGATCCCTCTAAAGTGGCAGTCATCATAAACTAGCCTAAACCCAAGTCTGCTACAGAATTGAGAAGCTTCTTAGGAGCAGCACAGTATTGGAGGAAGTTCATTTCAAATTTTTCCTCGATTGCAGCTCCCTTACATGCTTTGAGAAGATTGAACAAGGTGTTTCAGTGGGGAGGCAAACAAGAGAAAGCCTTCGACACCTTAAAAGAAAAAATTAGTACAATACCTATACTAGCACTGCCAGATCTACAAAGACCATTTGAGATCCAAACTGATGCCAGTGACTATGCCATGGGAGCAGTGTTGACACAGCACAGTAAACCCATATGTTATCATTTTGAGACTTTTACTCCTGCAGTAGTTAACTATCCTACATATGGTAAAGAATTGTATGCATTAGTTCAGAGTGTGAAAAAATGGAAACATTATTTAATGGGCAAAGGAACAGTAATACATACTGATCATCAGCCACTTGAATACCTACACTCCCAAACTAAATTGTAGCAATCAAGACATTACAGATGGATGGGGTTTCTACAACAGTTTCATTTAGTCATTAGATATAAAGAGGGCATACATAACAAGGTTGCAAACATGTTATCTAGACCCATTATAAATGCATCTACCCTACTTAAGCATAATTTTGTGCTGCATGAAAGCTACATAGAACAGTGTGCTCAGGATATGGACTTTAAATATGTATATGCAACTTTGAGTCAAGGCGAAAGAGTAGAAGAATTGGACTATCATGCGAAGGACCGACTCTTATATCATTGTGGGAAACTCTGCATTCCACAAACTGAGAGAGCAAAGATAATTAGGGAAGCACACACTTCTATGATATTAGGTCACTTTGGGGTAAGTAAAACAGTTGCAGAGCTGCAAAGGTTCTGCTATTGTCCAAAAATGAGTTAGACAGTTTCTAGATATGTAAAGCGGTGTGTTATGTGTGCTAAAAGCAAGCCCAGCAATAGAAAACTAGGCTTGTACACTCCCTTTCCAGTTCCTTCTCACCCTTGGCAAAGCATTTCCATGGATTTCGTTGAAGGACTGCCTAAATCTAGGAAATTTCATGACTATCTATATGTTGTTGTGGATAGGTTCAGTAAAATGTGTATTTTGATACCCTGTAGTAAATAGATTACAGTTGAATAAACTACAAAATTATTCTTTGAACATGTATGGGTTCATTTTGGATTACCCACTTCTATTTTATTTGATTGAGACACCTGATTTGTGGGAAGGTTTTGGTCCAGTCTGTGGGAACTAATGGACACCAAATTAAAGAAAAGCACAGCTTTTCATCCACAAACAGATGGCTAGACAGAAGTAGTTAACAGGATGGTGATCCAGTTACTGAGAGGATATTGCAGCAAACATCCTAAGCTTTGGGATGAGCACTTGTGCTATGTGAAACATGCTTACGATAGAGCCAAACACTCTTCTACTTAGAGATCTCCTTTCGAGACCTGTTTTGGTTTCATACCAAGGTCTCCTTTGGATTTTGTCTTTGGTAAAGATACCATGGTTGATAGACACAGTGATGTGGACAAGGCAACTAGGTTCATTCAACAGATCCAAGAGATCCACCAAGCAATACAGGAACAACTGGAAAAGAGCCAGGCCAAGTACAAGGTTAGGCATGATAAGCATCAGATGGAGCATAGTTTTCAAGTTGGAGACCAAGTCTGGCTATATATCAGCAAGGACAGAATGCAAGGTGAAGGTAAAAAGCTAAAACCTATCATGTATGGACCCTTTAGGATACTTGAGAAGGTTGGTGAGAATGCTTTTCACCTTGATCTACCAACTTACATGCACATCTACTTAGTCATGAACACAAATTGCTTGAGGTTGTTTGAACCTTCAATGATTGAGGACCCTGAAGAGCAGATTCAATTACCTTTTGTTGATGACTTGCTACCTGAATATCTTAGTGAATTACAGGAAGACACAATGCTAGACAGGAAGGTGAGGATGACGCGTAGTGGAAAAGCAGAATACCTCAGAATTGTGTTTAAAGGTTCAAAGCCAGCAGTGCGAAGTGGATTGAGAATGGACAAGTGAGACAGCAGTTTCCCCACTTAGTCGATGCTTGAAGAAAACCAACTTTTGGTGGTCCAAAATATTTTTTAGTAGGAAGGCCATGATCTGAATCGGATCCATAAATGACTGACAAAGAACCTTGACTGTATCGAGATGAAACAAATCTTTAAAGAGTCCAAAACAACATCAAAAACACCCTAAACCAGTGGCCATGGTAGATGACGTGGAATGACGAGGACCTCGGTTAAAGCGTGCTGACTGAGGCCCATGGAGACTGCACAGGTGGTCAAGGTAGCCCTTGGGAGCACCGGATCGGGAAAAGGAGGTGATTTTCGATGCACATTGCTGGGCAAATAGGGCCGAAATGGGGGAGCCTTAAGCCCTTGATCACGTTGGGAGCCAGAGAACTGTGGGTAGAGAAACGAGAAGCGCTAAAGTGCAGTGGTCGGACCCACGCCCTGGAAACCGATGGTTTTGTTTGGGGCACCCTTGAATGGTAATATGTTTTGTATAGGAGCGGAGTGATCCCATACACCGATTGACGCATGGTGGCAGAGGAGAGAGAAAACTGCCATTGATCATGCACTATCAGTCGAGCAAGTCAACCGCACTCGACGTGCATATGACATCGGATCTTGAGGAGCCTAGATCAGATGGCTGAGATTACACTCAATTGAAAGAAGCGAAATCGACAGGGAATTAAGCCCAGATTTAAAGGGATTTGGAATCCGTTTACCGTCACGTTGGAGAAAGAACGTATCCACGAAATAACCGAAGAAATGAATCGACGAGCAGACTGGCATTGTTCCGACAGGGACATGTGGCACTTCCCAAGTGTTCATGCTGACGCCGAACAAGGAACTCCAAGCACAGTTGTAGAAGGAGAATCGATGCAGGTGGGAGAGGAACCAAACAGGCATAGGGATCGAATGGTTAAAGCCATGAACAGAGGAAGTCGTAGAAGGAGGATTTTGAGAGGAGTCCAAGCGACCAACAGAGACAGTGAACAGTGAACCCTGAGAGCAAGACTGAGCACAAAGAATAGTAAAGCCAAGCAGAGGAGACAGAGGATCGAGCTGACCACAAGCAGTGTCGAGCACCAAAGAGCTTGAAGATTCAAGCCTTTCGATAGAGGAATCTGTCCGGGCTGAGCATCGCATTGGCTCTTTCCACTGTAGACCAAGGGTCACAGAGCTAGTAGGAAGAAAAAGAGTCTGTGAACTCTGAGTGGCTTGGGGAATCCAAGAACCACCCTACCTAGCAAAATCTACTTAAGGAGAACTCACATTGAGTCCCTGTATTGTAATTTCTCTACTGTAACACACAATAAAACAAGGCCACCACTGAAGCTAGACCGGAGACGTAGCCCTGAAGAATAGGGTGAACTCCTTATTAAAAACCGTTTGTGTCTTTCTGTTGCTTACTATATTTCTCTATTGTCTTTCCATTTAAATGTCTATGCATTGCCAACCTGATCGATCTGTTGATTGAATAGCATAGAACACACACCAACACATGAGTCTGTAATACCTTTTGTTTAACAAATCTTCAGCTGAGGTCACTCATAGGGTGATTATCAGATCAATAACCCACAGATAAATGAAAAAAACAGCTAATTTATATTTTGGAGAGAGGTTACTCTCATCAAACAAATTTCCTTGCTGGTGGTGATACCATTTTGATGAATAGATAATTGTACTAGTTGATACAAATAACTCACATAATACCATAGCTTAAAAATTAAAATTGATCCAAAAAATAAAAACAAACAAATTGTTTGTAAACTTCTGAAAATATTTTAACTTGCAAATGGTACCCATGATAATTTTAGCTTGTCCATGCAAGTTAATTTTTTTTTGAAACTTAAACTGTATATACAACAGACACAAACTACAGTTATCTAATTAAAATTTCAAATAATCTAGGCTAGAATATCCATCATCATACATTCATGTTATTATTGCCGCTAGACCTCCAGCTCCGTGATGGAGTAAGAATACTTGTAATTGGAATATTTATCATCTCCATTGTCTACGTTGTAGAAATGCCTTTCTATTTTTATTCTATTTCATTATGGAGAAATTATAAGAAATTCTAGTTGATTTGGATGAATGATAAAGAATTATTTATGGTACAAATTTAGTGAACGTGTGATAAGTGTACTACTATTAGGTAGTTCTTCGGAATATAATATTTTGTTTTAGGTTTAGGAAATAAAACTTGTCCTCCAAAAATACCCTACCAATGTATAGTTTCTTACATAAAAAAAAATTGGTATCATTATAATAAGGTATTAACACTTAACCACCGAGGATACGTTCTTGATGAGACTAGAGGAGCACAGTATATGATAAAATTATTACAGATAACAAATAATGGGGAAACATAAAGCACATTTGTATTACACATAGGCCTTGGCTTGGCTTGGATTCTAAGGCTCGAGAAAATATAAATTTATAGTTTAGCACAAAGCTAGTAAGAATTAGCTACATGTGAAATTCATGCAAAAAAATGAGCAGTGTGGTAGGTTTGGTTGTGGACGACGTCAGTCATAGATGGCTTAGATTTCAGCATAAGCGGCAGTAGGTAATGATTGAAGATGGTTGAGTGTCAGTGATAGTGTTAGAAGGGTACACATCAGTTTGGCTTCACGTTCAACATTCTCCCACTTGAAGCCAAATAAGAGTCATGAATCAAGTCACACTAAGTCCTACCATGCCTTTACATAAATCATGTTTATTTCTTGGTAGAATCTTAGTGAGCATATCAGCAAGGTTCCTATCTGTATGGATCATTTCCAAGGATACTTGTCCTTCTACCAACACATGCCGGATCCAATGGTACCTTAATTCAATGTGCTTGGTTTTTGAGTGAAATGTTGTGTTTTTCGCCAAGTTAATGACACTCTGACTATCAAAATATAACACATATTTGTATTTCTTTATTCATATCTCTCCTAGGAATCGTTGCATCCATGATATATCTTTATAAACGTCTGTTGCAACTATCTACTATGATTTTGTTCTAGAGAGAGCTACTATTCATTGTAGCCTTGACACTCAAGATACTACTGCCCCTGCAAATGTATACAAATAACCTGTAGTGGACCTTTTGGTGTCCATATCTCCAAACATATATACATCTATAAATCCTTCAAGCAGAGTCTCATTATGACCAAAACATAATGACTAGCACCCTTAAGGCACATTAAAATCCATTTTACTGCTTGCCAATGTTGTTTTCCTGGATTGGCAAGGATCTGGCTCACTAATCCACTGAATATGGAATATCTAATCATGTACATACCATGGCATACATCATGTTGTCAACTGTTGAAGCAAAAGGAATAATTCTCACCTCTTCCTTCTCTTTGTCATCACATGGACATAACTCAGTACTTAGCTTGAAGTGAGCTGCAAGGGGTGTACCAACTAGCTTGGAATCCTTCATAATAAACTTGTCAAGCACCTTCTTGATATATTTTTCTTGTGATAACCATAACCTTCTATTTTTCTTGTCACGCATGATCCTCATGCCCAATATCTGTTGTTCTAGACCCAAATCCTTCATTGAAAAGTTGTTGCCCAAATATTTATTCAATCTATTGATCATATTCTTATCATGCCCAAGAATTAACATGTCATCCACATATAATAATAATATTATATACTTTGCTTGATCACACCTCTTGATATAAACACAATGGCCAGTTTCCAACCTGTGAAAAGCTTGTTCCAACATGAATGAATCAAATTTCTTGTATCATTGTTGAGGTGCCTATTTCAACCCATAGAGACTCTTTTTCAACATGCAAACAAAGTCTTCTTTGCATTTTTCTATGAAGCCTTCTGGCTTCTCCATATAAATTTCTTCCTCCAATTCACCATGAAAGAAATCATTTTCTACATCTAACTATTCACACTCAAAGTCTAAAGAACTAACAAGGCCAAGAATGACTCTAATGGATGACATTTTGAAAACAGGTGAGAAAATATTAGTGACATCAATACCTTCCTTTGGGAAAATCCTTTCACTACCAGCCTTGCTTTATACCTATCCTTTTTTTCACCTTCATGCTCAATCCTATAAACCCATTTGTTTTTGTAGGACCTTTCTACCTTTTGGAAGATTTACCAACTCCAAAGTTTTATTTTCAAGCAAAAAGTTCATTTCTTCCTCCATTGATTTCTTCCATTCTTTACTATGCTCAAATTTACAAGCCTCTTGAAAACAATTAGGCTCAACTTCACAAGTCAATAAAATACAGTTTGATGGAGGATGCCTTTCTGAAGGCTTATGAGGCCTAGAAGATCTATGAAATAACTGTGGTGATGCATTACCAGGTTGAATCTCCTATAAAGATTCTTGTAGTATTCCTTCTTCTTGGTGTTCATCATTTTCCACTTATTTTCCTTCCTTCTCTTGAATTTGTTGTTCATTTCCATGCATTCGTGGGATGTTTTCATGTTGCTCTTCAAACTTGTTAGTAACTTTCTTGAGCTCCACCTTACGTATAGTTCTCTTAAACATTTTTGACTCATTAAATATAACATCCCTACTTCTAAAAATTTTATGTTTGACTATATCCCATATATGATAACCAAATTCTTCATTTGCATATCTCGGAAAAATGCATTTCATAGATTTATCATCTAGCTTAGTTCTATTTTCTTTGGGAATATGTACAAATTCTCCACATCCAAATATTTTCAAATGAGAATAATTAAACTTATTACTAGTCCAAATTTCTTTAGGGATGCTGCCATCCAAGGCTGTATTTGGAGATCGATTTATAAGATAACAAGTTTTGCTTACAGCTTCTGAACAAAAATGCTTTCCAAACAAGAGTTGGACAACATACTCCTCACATTTTCCATAATGGTGTGATTCATCCTTTCTGCAAGACCATTCTCTTTAGGAATATTAAGCACAATCTTCTCGTGCTTTATGCCAAACCTGTTACAATATTCCTTAAATGCATTTGAGCAATATTCTACGCCATTATCTTTTCTCAAGCACTTGAAGAATTTGTTAGTCTCTCTTTCACAACAACATGGAAATTTTGAAATATTTTAAACACTTCATTTTAAATTTTTATAGGGTAAGCCCAAACATTCCAGGATGCATCATCTATAAATGTCACAAAATATGATGCTCCTCCTAATGACTTGATGTTAATATGCCCAAACATATTAGAATATCAATTCTAACACATTTTTTCTTTCTGTCATGGCCATCTTTAAGGAATTAAACCCTTATTTGTCTACCATATATATAATTCTCACAAAGATAAATATTATATGATTTCAAACCTGCTAATAAATATTTGCCAACAAGGATTTTTAAGCCCTTCTCGCTCATGTGACGCATGCGCTTGTGCCATAGATCTGTTGAATTTCCTTCTTTTCTAACAACAACTAAATCTAATTTTCCTATAATTTTCTTCAATGTATATAGTGTTCCTATCTTGGGTCCTTTGGCCACAACCAATGCTCCTTTGCTAATTTTCCAGCCTTCTTTTCCAAAGCTTGTGGAATAACCTTCATCATTCAATCTTCCCATAGAGACCAAACCCATGCGCATTTATAGTACATGCCTGACCTGTTTCAACAATAGATCTAGTCCATCCTTCATCTTGATTTGAGCATCTCTCACTCCAATAATATTGCAAAAACTATTATCCCCAAATGAACTATGCCATGACCATCAAGATTATATGCAACAAAACTATGTTTGCATGGGGTTACATGGTGAGATTCCCCAGATTTAAGGATCCAACCAAATCTACTCCTAGGTTTATATAAACATGCATCCTCTATTGAAACAGTCAACAACACATCACCATCTGTGAATACAACAATATTCTCACCTTCATTTGTGCTGGATGACTTGTGATTTGTACTAGCCAGTCTTTGATCATTTTGTCCTTTCTTCCAGACTCAACATTCTTTCTTCATCTGCCTAGGTTTTCCACAATGAAAGCAGATGATCCTACTCCTCCTTGATTTTGATCGGCTTCTCGATCTTGATCGCCTTTGTTGGCCTTGATTAATTCTCATGCCACAATCAGCTAGAGTTGTAGCTTCTCCTCCATCATTTTCCACAATTAACTTGTGTTGTAGCTACCCATTCATTAAATTATTGTTGACATCATCAAACTTTAGGGTCACTACAGTTGTTGAAATTCTCATAGCTATAATTAAATTTTCCCAGATGTATAACATAGAACACATTAACAAAATAGCTATAATTTTGTCATCTAAAATTATTTTAATAGAGGCAAGATGGGTAGTAACAATATTGAATTCATTCAAGTCCTTAGTAACTAAAGCACCCTCCTTCATCTTGAGATTATAAAACTTCTTCATCAAGAACACTTTGTTTGATTTCGTGTTCTTCCTATGTAGATCATGGAACTTCTTCCATAATCATTTTATTGTGTTTTCTTTGGACACACTAAAATAAACATTCTTTTCTATGTATTGGTGGATTGTCAAAATCATCTTCCTATCCAGCTTATTTCATTCCTCATCTATCATCGATGAGGGTTTCTTTGCTGCACTCTCAATCGACAAAAACGGATCCTTCAAAATCAATATATCCACCATCTATGATTTCCATAGGGAATTGGCCTCCTCAACTTCTCTATATCAGTGATTGTTGCCTCCATTCTATATAAAATTCACATCCACAAAAGAAAAACTCCACTTGAAATAAATATTTAATTATTACACTAGCCAAAAATTAATCTCCTTACTATAATCACCTTTTCCCTTTTTATTTTTTCAATAATTTAATAAAAGTGTACAAACTTAATTAAAGTAAGACAACTTAACATTTATAAAATACATATAATTATATATGTGTCACCACATATAAAATTTTACATAACATATCCATCCTTTTTAATTATATGACTATAATTTTACCAAGTCATTTATTTTCATGTGATATGAAAAACAATACTAACCCAAAGGAATGAAATATAATTATAAGTTTCCTTCATGTGCTAGGAACGCCAACACTCTCTTTCACCTTCCACACCAATGCTCTATAGTCTTTGCCGCTGCAAATCCCTCAGCAGAGACTCGACACTGCAAGAACATCAGTTAGGAGTCGGATTAATGAAGAATTTTCCAAAGAGACCACGACACCTAGGCCTCCTCTCACTGTCAAGCAGCTCTCCCTCGTCTCTGATACCGAGAAGCACAACATAATAAAAAATCATCATAGCCAATAGACAATGGAGAAACAAAAATTACATTTTTATTACACATTGGCCTTCCTTTGGCTTTAACTTTAAAGATCATGCAAATATAAATTTACAGATGAGCATGAAGTTAATAAGAAGTAGCTACATCTGAAATTCATGCAAAACAAATAGGCGGTGTGGTATGTTCTTTTGTGAATGGCATTAGGGGGGCGTAGCTACATGTGAATTCATGCAAAAAAAATGAGAGGTTTGGTAGGTTCAGCGTAAGCGGCAGTCTGTGATGGTTGAAAATGGTGGAGTGTCAACCTCGGTGTTAGAGTAGTACACATCAGTTTGGCTTCACGTTTAACAGTTCTCAGATCTTTCGTATATTAAAACGTCTCGGTATCTAGATAATAACAATGTTCAACTCTATGAATTATAGACAACCATAGTCTTTCATATTGTAACAACTATTCATCTTTGAAGTTATGATCTGTAAACAATAGTTAAATCGAGCAGTTCGAATGAGGATGTAAATTAAATGAAAACATTGTTATTATGACATTTATTAGCATGTTAATTCTCAATCTATTGTTGTCGGAACTCTGTCACATTCTGTTGATATTTGCACTTGCTATTTACATTCTATACTGCATCTTCACTACCCACTTTCATCCTCTCTTATTTCGCCCATATGTCATCTAGTTTTGACCCTATTTGGGAATTTTTATCTACATTCTCTTCTGAGCTACACTATTGTTTGAATTCAAACATTTACATTCTGCATTGGCTCCAGTCGACCAACTACATCATTATTTCTAGGCCCTTGTAAGCATTTGGGTTTCCGCATTTGTAACTATTGGATGACCTGTGTTGGGTGTTGTTGTTGTTGTTGCTTTGAGGGACTGTAGGCCTTCCATTTCACTGTTATTACCTTTCCTTCTCTCTAGATTGCTAGTAGTTTCGATGGGCCATTGGTGTTGGGCTCCCTCTGGTTATTTTCTGATTGTCGGAATACAACCTTTTCTGGTGGTTTTCCTAATCCATGGTGGGTAGGTGGCATGTACCACCTTACAACACATCAAATTTATCACCACACATCATCTGGACAGTTTCCCATGTGATCTCAAGCCTTTCACATCACTCCAAATCTAGCAGATTATTCCTTGTGTCAGTACGCTTGGCATTTTTCCCTTTTGGATGACCTTGTGGCGACATCCTGATCCTTCATGGGCTGCATGCTTTACTCCCTGCACACTCTCTCTCCCTCGAGAATTCTATATACCTAATCCTGAGGTATGGACTGATTAATTCAGGACATTCCTTCCTGACTTTCCAAACTACTTCCCTGAACTTCTCATTTAATGTGTTAGAGGGGCCTACAGATATTTCTTGTGTGTTTCTCTTTCCATATTTGGATTATGGAGGGTCTAGAATCTGACGTGTCTGCAAATGATGCTCTCATCCGAGCCACCTTAGATGTTGAGTCTCTTTGAAAAAGCACTTCTGGCTATGAATGTCGTAGTGGCCCATGCTCCCTTGATGCATGGCACACTATCCTAGGGGATGACTCGGTGCCAGATGGTGCTCATGCACTTCATATTCCACAGGGTGGTAACCATGCAATTCATGGTCAACGTTCTAAGTAGAGGCATCGATCTATCAAAACCATCACCCCGCCTCCATCTCTGGTTTTGCATAATGTTGTTATGTTTGATCATATAACCAAATTCCAGAAATAGGCTCTCGTCAACAGGTGATACTTTTCTTAAATGAGTGACTCTGAGATGCGACATTGGGTCAAAAGGAAATGGAAATCTATTCTTGGGTACTTTCCGACTATTGTACAGCTGTTGAAAGGCTGGTATAGCTCTCATTTTTCTACCAGGAGGACTTGGAGAAAATCAAAGCTATCCTGTAGATAAATGGTAAGAACTTCCTAGCTCTTCACTCATGGTATATTGGGTATAATACACTTCACAACATGCCACGGAACAAGTTGATCTTGGTCAAATTTCCTGGCTTGTCAATTGAGTTATGGACTAATCAAGCTCTAATGGATATTGGCAATGCAATTGACAAATTTGTTTATGTTGACCTGTGCTGTCTAGCGGCTCCAAAGAAACGAGTCGCCTGGTTACTTATTGAGAAGGAGTATCGGGGGGGTTTCCCGAACCATATTGAACTAGACTAGGGTGAGACCCAACTATCTTAGAGGCTAGATTACTAGGGGGTACCCTTCATGTGCTCGTTCTACCACCATACTAGGCATATGGTGGCTCATTGCCCACGTTGACCAGGAGGCCAATTACATGGTCATAAATGTTTCAGTGAATCATCGATGTTACACTTCGGTAGGGGTCGTCCTTGTTCGAATAGGCAACATGGGGCTCCACATTGGCAATAAACAAGTATTTTACATGGTTCTAATTCAAATCGACCACATGCTTTTGGTTCTTCCATATATGGATCTTCACCCATTACGGTTCCATATTCCCCGATATCCTCTGCCAAATCTGATTTTTGGTTCTTGTTAATCTTGTCCCACTCATCCATCAACCTTCTCTGGTATATTACCACTGTTAGGAAATACTTGCTCTGTTTTAGGCACCCCATCCATACCATGACATTCCATCCACCTCACATATTTCATACGTTCCTTCACCATCACCCTTCTGCTTCCCTAATAGGGCTAAGGGTCCTAAGAACAGTGTCACGCCACCTATTCCCCACTAGCCTCTCCCTCTAACTCTGTTGGAAGTGACTCGGCCATCCTTTTACAAAGGAAAATGCTTCATTTATGCACTATTACTGATTTGAAAATCAAGATCTTAGATTACTTTTAAGGTATTAGAGACTCATGTGCATGATACTACTTAGTGCAACAGATCGATTAGGTTGCGAATAATATAGATAATGAGAAATTGGAGAAACATAATAGATATAGATAATGAGAAATTAGAGAAACATAATAGATAAACACACATAAACACAACAAGTTTAATATGGAGTTCACCCAAAACTCTTGGGCTACGTGTCCTGGTCTAGCCTTCAGTGGTGACCTCTCTATTATGTCTTCAAGAGAAGAGTTTTACAAGGTGTGAGCTCAAATTGAGTCTCAACACAATAGATACAAAACAACAGGAGTTTTTCGTGAATCCCTCAAGCCTCTCTAAGTACACAGACTCTTTCTCTCACTCTCTGTCTCTGTTTTCTCTTTGCCTCAGTACTTCTTGTCTCTGTTTTCTGTCTTTCGTGGCTTTTAATCCAATCAGCATTGTCTGTTCATTTCTTCTTGTGGACTCTCTTTCTCCCAGCCTCTGTCCGCTCAAGTCACCCTCTGAGCATTAGAAATCATTGCTAAACGCCTTCAGGGATGGTGGCCACTTGTTCTGTAACAAAAGGACCATCGGTGCCTTTGAAATCCTCAAAATAGTCATTTTCTATTTACACAGAGAAATACACTAAAACATGGGAAAATATGCCCGAACGCAATATATTAGACTTCAAAAATCATTAATTCTACCCTATATTTCGTTTGGAAATGTCTTTGGGTATGATCTCAAGTGATTGTTGATCAATGGTTATTATTGATTTCAGGTGGCTTATGTGCCCAGGAATTACCTACCCGAAAAGGGTGGCTTTCTCTCTCTGATGCCTGGACACTTGGTGGCCAGTGTATGGGCTCAAGCGAAGCCCGACCAACACCATTTACCGCCTAAGGCCCACCCAAAATCTCGCTCATTTTGGAACTCAAACCACATCTCGTTGCGTATAAAAACCCTTTCGGGTCCATTACATAGCCCAATTCACATTTCATTTGTCTTTGTAAAAAATACATTAAAACACTGAAAATACCGTCGAATGGCTTTATGGCAGACTTCAAATAATATATATTTGCATTTATAAACCCTTTCAGGTCCAGATTCATCGCATCAAGTGCATTCCCTTTCCATTTTGTTTATTTAACAAAAATGCGAAATACATAGAAAAATCCATTTTTCGGAACTCAAAATATATTAAGCTTCATTTATAATCCCGTTAGGTCCATCTATCGAAGTTGGATGTATCGGCCTCGCTCCTTGTGTTTCTCTGATGTGATATTACAATGCGACATGTCGTAATTGTGTATCACATAGTCCCAGGCCATTGGTAAGCGCTCCATTCAATTATACCGATGTGATATTGCAATTTAACTTGGGCCATTGATCTGCATGCTTGATCGACGGTCCTCATTGGCTCGTGCTAATTGCTGTTGCAATAGTCATATGATAGCCTCTGATAGCCTCCATCTGCCTCCACCAATTGCAATACGCTGATCGTATATGAACCATTGATCAGCCAGATCTGACGGCTCCTGTGCATCGCTGTCAAAGCCTCTAATAACTCTGTTTTTGGCCATTTCGTCATGTTTTTCTCTCTTCGATAGTGTTTTCCACCTTTTGTAAGGTTTTTCCCTATGTGATAGATTTTTTTATTTTGAAGATTTAGAGGGTGTTTTGGATCCATTTTGGATCACGCCTTCCCACTTAAAAATATTTTTGACCACCAAAGGTTGATTTTTAAGCATTGATTGAGTGAGGATATAACTTCCTCACTTGTCTAATCTCTATCCATTGTGCGCTACATGGTTTTGAACCTTTGAGCTTGATTCTGAGGTACTCAACATCTCCTCTATGCATAGTTCTCACCTTCCTGTCTAGAACTGTATCTTCCTACAACTCATTGAGATATTCAAGCAATAGATCATCAATAGAAGGCAATTGACTTTTCTCTTCGAGATCTTCAATCAATGAAGGTTCAAATAGTCTTAAGTTTTCTGCATTAACCATTGAATAGATGTTCATGTCAGCTGGCAAATCAAGGTGAAGAGCATTCTCAGCAATTTTCTCAAGTATCTTGAAAGGCCCATACCTTATTAGCTTCAGCTTCTTACCTTCACCTTGCATTTAGTCTTTGCTAATGTACAGCTAGACTTGATCACCAACTTGGAAGCTATTCTAAATTTGATGCTTGTCATGCCTGGCCTTGTCCTTGGCCTGGCTTCTCTCCAGTTGTTCATGCACTACCTCGTGAATTACTTGGATCTGTTTAATGAACTTGGTTTCTCTGTCCACATCACTGTGTCCAACAATGGCTATGTCTTTTCCAAAGACAAAATCCAAGGGAGACATTGGCGTAAAACCAAAACAAGTCTCAAAAGGAGATCTCTGAGTAGAAGAGTGCTTGGCATGGTTGTAAGCATGTTGCACATAACACAAATGTCTATCCCGAAGCTTGAGATGCTTGCTGCAATATCCTTTATGCAACTGAATCATTGTCCTGTTGATCACCTCTGTTTGGAAATATGTTTGTGGATGAAATGTTGTGCTCTTCTTCAATCTTGTGTCCATCAATTCCCACAGACTTGACCAAAACTTCCCAACAAATCGTGAATCTCGATCAGATACAATGGAAGTGGGTAACCTAAAATTAACCTAGACATGTTGAAGGAACAACTTCGTTGTTTGTTTAGCTGCAATCTGCTTGTTACAAGGTATTAAAATACACATTTTTCTAAACCTATCCACAATAACATATAAATAATCATGACCCTTTCTAGATTTTGGCAATCCCCCAACAAAGTCCATGGAAGCACTTTCCCAAGGACGAGAAGGAACTGGAAGTGGAGTGTACAAGCCTAGTTTTCTATTGTTGGACTTGCTTTTAGCACACATGGCACACACTTTAATATATCTAGAAATTGTTTCATGTATTCTTGGCTAATAAAAAAACCTTTGGAGCTGCGCAACTCTTTTACTTACACCAAAATGACCTAATATTAGAGAAGTATGTGCTTCTCGGATTATGTTAACTCTTTCACTTTGAGTAATGAATAACTTTCTCAAATGATATAAGAGTTGGTCCTTAACATGATAATCCAATTCTTCTACTTTTTTTCCATGACATAAAGTTGCATATACATCTTTAAAATCTACATCTTGAGCATATTGTTCAATGTATCTTTTATGCAATACTGAGTTATGCTTAAGTATAGTAGATGCATTTATGATTGGTCTTGATAGCATATCTGCAACTTTATTGTGTATGCCCTTATTATATCTGATGACAAGATGAAACTATTGTAGAAAACCCATCCTCCTATAATGTCTTGATTACTACAATTTAGTTTGTGAGTGCAAGTATTGAAGTGGTTGATGATCTGTATGAATTATTGTTTCTTTGCCCATTAAGTAATCTTTCCACTTTTTCACACATTGTACTAATGCATACAATTCTTTATCATATGTGGGATAATTAACTACTGCAGAATTAAATGTCTCTGAATGATAGCATATGGGTTTACCATGTTGCATCAACACTACTGCCATTGCATAGTCACTGGCATCTGTTTCAATCTCAAATGGTCATTGAAGATATGGCATTGTTAGTACTGGTGCTGTACTAATTTTTTCTTTCAAGGTGTCGAAGGCTTTCTGTTGTTTTCCTCCCCACTGAAACACCTTATTCAATCCTATTAAACCATTAAAGGGAGCTATAATCAAGGAAAATTTAGCAATAGACTTTCTCCAATATTGTGTTGCTCCTAGGAATCTCCTAAATTCTGTAACAGATTTGGGTTTAGGCCAGTTCACAATGAATTCAACCTTAGAGGGATCTATCTTCAATTCACCACCCCTACAATATGACCCAAATAATTTAAATATGTTTTTCCAAATTCACATTTTAATAACTTCACTTAGAGATTTTCTCTTTTCAAAACATCTAAAGTCTGCTTTACATGCTTCAAATGTTCTTCCCATGTTTTACTAAAAACAAGAATGTCACCTAAATATAAAAATTACAAAATCATCAATAAAAGGTCGGAGTACATCATTCATAACTCTCATGAAAGTGGCAGGAGCATTAGTTAATCCAAAAGGCATAACTAGCCATTCATACAGCCCTTGCTTTGTTTTGACAGTAGTCTTCCATGCATCCTGTTCTACAACTTTAACCTAATGATAGCCACTATGCAAGTCCAACTTGGAAAAGTAAACTGTTTCTTTCAATTTATCTAATAGATCATCAATCTGAGGAAGAGGATAATGATTCTCGATCGTTATTTTATTCAGTGCTCTGTAATCTGTGCACATCCTCCACGAACCATCTTTCTTTCTCACAAACATGATTGGAGATCCGCATGGTGATGTGCTTGGTCTTATGAACCCTTTATTGAGCAGCTCCTATACTTGCTTCTTGATCTCTACATTATCTAAAGCGGATAACCTATACATTCCGATGTTAGGCAATGGAGCATCTTGCTGCAAATGAATATCATGTACTATTTCCCTTTTGGGTGGCAGACCTTTAGGTTCTTGAAATAGCATATTATATTCTGAAACAACTTTAACTAAATCATCTTTTTTTTTAGCATCACAGCCTTCAAATACATTGGTTTTATCAGGGTTATTTTCCTTTACAACCATCAGTAAAAATTGCTTGCATGAATTTACAATTCTTTTCATCTGCCCTGATTTTATGAGAGAATAGTTATTTTTAAGTTTATGAGCTCTTACAATATATTCTATTCCATCTTTAATGAGCTGATACTTATTTTCAGCTCTATAGAGTATGGCTTTTCTATCATACAAGTAAGGACTTCCTAAAACAATACCACATATATCCAAGGGAACTATATCAAACTCAACCTCATCTAAAAATGTTGACCCAATAGCAAACCTAAGTTTACATTGTCTAGTCACATGTAGCTTTGCTTTATCACATACCCAACCTAATGGATATGGCTTCTTGTGAGGTGTGGTTAGTAATCCCAACTTCATTAAAATTGCTTCAGAAATCAAGTTTTCTTGTGATCCACTATCAAGTAAAGTATCAATCTTTTTATGCTTGTAAATAACTCTAATATGAAAAAGCTCATGTATTTTCCTCTCATTATCTTCATTATCAATAGATTGTGTAGAATTACTTGCAGATGCTTCAGAATTTTTACCTTTTATACCTATGGTTGTGACTATTGTTTCATCACCTAAGTCTAACCCCAAGTATTTCTGAATAGCAGCAGCAGTCTTATTCTTCTTACCACCAAACTTCTTGGGTTTCAATTCAGGATGCAAAGACTAGCAGTGTTCATCATCATGTCCATCCCTCTTGCAGTGAGTGCATGAAGGTTTGTCGTTCTGTACAGTGTTTGCCTTCGTCTCCTTCCATTTTAGCTTCCTACTTTCCTTGCAGAGGGTTTTGATGATCCCCCAATCTTTGGATTCACATTCTTGCCTCTAGCCTCTAGATGTGTAGCATGAACTAATACATCATCTAGGCTAGTGGGGTTAAACATGAGAATGGTGTGCCTCAAATAGCTATGAAGACCACCTATATACTTCAGCAAAGTTTCAAGTGAGTCTAGAGAATTGCCTAGAGTTAAAGCTCTTTTTCTAAATTCCTGGGTATAATTTTGTACACTTTGGCCCTTTCATTGGTGAACAATTTGCCAACTCATCATTGCTTGCTGCATATACACTAGTGGATAGAATTCTTTTTTAATGGTAGAAACAAATTCATTCTAGGTAGAAAGAATTTTAGCATGCTTCTTCAAATCATCTTGTGTCCTGCCTTCCCACCACACTAGGGCAGTTCCTCCAGGGCGAAGGCTATCCAGCTAGATTTTCCTCCCTTATAAATCAATGTTCTGCACCCTCCAACACACATCAATCTGTATAATCCAGTTATCTAGCTTTTCTACATTTAATTCTCCATCATATATTGGGAAATCAAATTTTACATATACTTTAATATAAGATGTTTTCTTATTTTTCTTTCTAGGGCTAGAAGGAGGTGTTAGTGGAGGAGATGATGGAGGAGGCTCATCCCCTTTCCCTTTACCCTCTAGATGGGCATCTAGAGAAGATTCATCTACTCCTTTGCCTTGTTTGGGTGTCGAAGTGCTTTCACCTCGACCCTTCTTGAATTCTCGATACTTTTCTTCTACCATGGGTCTCATGGTCATGAAACTTTCCATGAACTGAGTTTCCCATTCCGATGGTGCTTGTTCTACCATTCTCCTCCTAGGATTGACCCTTCCAATTTCTCGATTAGCCTCAACAAGTTCTCCTTCTCCTAGTTTGAGCTTTGACCTAGTTAGCATTCCACAATCTACCACAAGCTTGTTTAACCTTAGCAAACGTAAAGCTTTGATACTAGTTGATCTGAAAATGAAGATCTTAAATTACTTTTAAGGTATTACAGACTCATGTGCATGGATTTGCCTATACTACTTAGTGCAATGGATCAATAAGATTGTCAATAATATAGAAAATGAGCAGTCAGAGAAACATAATAGATAAACACACATAAACACAACAATTTTAATATGGAGTTCACCTAAAACTCTTCGGCTATGTCCCCTGGTCTATCCTTCAGTGGTGACCTCTCTATTATGTATTCAAGAGTAGAATTCTACAAGGTGTGAGCTCAAATTGAGTCTCAATACAATAGATACAAAACAACAGGAGTTTTGCTTGAATCTGTCAAGCCTCTCTAAGTACAGAAACTCTTTCTCTCACTCTTTGTCTCTATTTTCTCTCTTCCTCAGCACTGCTTGTCTTTGTTTCCTATCTTCTATGGCTTTTAAACCAACTGGCACTGTCTATGTGTTTCCTCTTCTGGGCTCTCGAGCCCCCGACCTCTGTCTGCCGAAATCCCCTTCTGAGTATTAGAAATAATTATTAAATGCCTTTAGGGATGGTGGCCACCTATTCTGTAATAGAAGGATCATCGACGCCTTTGAAATCCTCAGAATAGTCATTCTCGATTTACATAGAGAAATACACTAAAACACAGGAAAATCTACCCAAACGTAGTCTATCGGACTTCAAAAGTCATTAATTCTGCCCTATATTCCCTTCGTATCCATCCTTTGGCATGATTGCAAGTGATTGTTTATCAACGGTTGTTATTGATTTTGGGTGGCTTATGCACTTGGGAATTACTTGCCTAAAAAGGGTGGTTTTATCTCTCTGACGCCTAGACACGTGGCGGCCAATGTATGGGCTCGGGCGGAGAATGGCCAATACCACTTACCGCTTAAGGCTCGCCCGAAATCCTGCTTGTTTTGGAACTGAAAATACATCTCACTACGTATAAAAACCCTTTCAGGTCCGTTATATCGCCCAATTCGCATTTCCTTTGTATTTGTAAAAAATACAATCAAACGTTGAAAATACCGTCGAATGGCTTTATGGAAGACTTCAAATAATATGCATTTTCATTTCTAAACCCTTTCAGGTCTGGATTCATCGCATCGAGCACGTTCCCTTTGCATTTCATTTATTTAACGAAAATGCAAAATACATAGAAAAACCGGTTTTCCGAACTCAAAATATATTAATCCTCATCTATAATCCTGTCGGGTCTGGCTATTGTAGTCTCATGTATTGGCCCTACTCCTTTGTGTTTCTCTAATGCGATATTATGATGCGACATGTTGCAATCGCGTATCGCATATTCACGGTCAATTGGTAAGTGCTCCTTTAAATTGTACCGACACAATATTGCGATTTAACTTTGGTCGTCGATCTGTGTGCTTGATCGATGGTCCTCATTGGCTCACACTAATCGTTGTCGTAAAAATCATATGATAGCCTCCGATAGCCTTCGCCTAACTCCTTCGCCGATTGTGATATGCCGATTAGATCTAGACCATTGATCGGATAGATCCGAGGGCTCCTATGCATTGCTATCCAAGCCTCTGATAACTATGTTTTTGGCCATTTCTTCATGTTTTTCTCTCCTGATGGTGTTTTCTGCTTTTTGTAAGGCTTTTCCCTATGTGATATTTTTTTATTTTGAAGACTTAGAGGGTGTTTTGGATCCATTTTGGATCACTTACTATTCATAAACCTTCTGCTTCCACATCACCTCACATCAACCCATCCTTAGTTGGGATCATTGCAGTCCAATGGAAGCGAAATCGTGGTAGTCATCATTTTCGAACACAACCTAGGCCTAACCTGCATTCCTTTCCAATGGATCACTTTCTAATAGATGTACCTATTTTTTACATCCCTCCCTCACGGGCCCTTAGAGCACGGATGCCTAAAAATGACCTCTCATGACTTTTACCATTTCCCTTAACATTAGGGGTCTGGGGACTACCCTGAAATACCTGGCTCTCGAGCGTCCCCTTCCACTTTGCATCCTTACATCATCCTTATACAAGAAACCATGCATTCTATTCCACAAGCTATAGAATATTTTCGGAAATGTTTCCGAAATGGTATATTTCTGCTACTTCTACTGTGGGCCTCTCTAGTGGTCTGTTGGCCACATGAGACCCTCGGTGGGTCAATATTAAAGCCTACAAGTGCTTTGCATGCATTTTTCTTGAGGGAAACATCCGCGGCCTAGGTGATCGTGTTCATATCTTGAACATTTATGCTCTATATAACGACATGTCTATATTTTGGGACAGGTTGATAACTTTTGGTATGATGGAGTTGGCCTCAATCATCATCATTGGGGACCTCAATTGAACTATTAGATTGGACGATTTTTGGGGATGCACCAATAAGATTGATCCCCTGGATGGGATGATTCGTGATGCCATTTTGATGCACACCTTTGTGGATATCTGCCCTACGAAAATGGCTCCCACATGGGACAATGGTCGCACTTGCGAGGCATATGTTGCCAAGGAACTAGATCATTTTTTGGTTCATGAATAACTGTTGGACCGTCTTGTTGATGTCCACATGGAAATCATTAGGAATTTTATATCCAAACACAGACTCATCACATTACAATGGAGGCGAAAGGACATTTGCATGGGTATACCCTTCAAATTTAATAGGACTTGGCTTAAGGATTCAAACTTTAATAAACTGGTGATGGATACATGGGGTCATGTTTGTGAAAATGGTCCTTCCCCTATGGGTAACATACTTGAAAAACTGGACATCCTTTGCGAGGAGGTCAAATCTTGGCAGAGACAGAAATATAGGGACTTGCAAAAGGATATCCTTGACATTCAGCAGGAACTAGATTCTTCACTCCCTATGATGTCCTCCAACTGTCTATCTGCAACTACTCGGTCCCATATACATGCCCTTGAACTAAAGAAGAAAAAACTCCTCTCTATAGAGGAATCCACATGGCAATTGAAAAGTAGAGCTCTATGGATCAAGGAAAGTGATCACAACACTAAATTTTTCCATCGCTATGCAAATCATCGATGCAACATCAACACTATATGGGGGATAAAATACACTAATGGAAAATACATCCAGACAGAGGAGGAGATTAGTAATGCTTCCATCACCCATTTCCAAAGTGCATATGGTCATAATGAAGATATTGTTAAGGAGAACCTCATATGGGGGATCGAACCATACTCGACTATGTATGATGAAGATTCAAATGAAGAACTTTTTAAGGAGGTCACAGAAGGGGAGTTACTTGGTGTTCTAAAATCCTTCAAGGGTGATAAAAGTCAAAGATCGAATTGATGGATGGTGGAACTCTTCACCCACTTCTTTGATCTGTTCAGAAAAGACTTACTGAGCATGGTGGAGGAGTCAACGAACATTGGTAATATCCATAACCATATCACCTCCACTTATATTGCACTCATTTTGAAGTGCTTTCCATCAACAAGTTTTACAGACTTCAAACCTATATCAATCTGCCACCTCATTTACAAAATCATTTCAAAAACCATTCATGTCCGTATATGATGCACTCTATCACACCATATTTCACCTGAACAACAGAGCTTCCTCTAAGACAAGCTTCTACATGACGTTATTGCAAATGATCAAGAATGCATGCATACAATACATTCCAAACAATTAAATGTTGCATTTATGCAAGTTGACTTATAGAAGTTCTATAACCGTTTGGATTAGGGTTTCCTCAGATTGGTTCTCATCAAAATTGGCCTACAGTCGAGATGTTTCGATTAGATCATGGCGTGTGTTGTTAATGTCAATTATCATATTCTTATAAATGGATATCCATCTAATTTCTTCTGTGATGGCCGAGGACTCCACCAAGCATGCTACCTCTCACCTCTGCTTTTCATTTTGGCAATGGATGGGCTGAGCTTGCACATAAAAGTGGCGGTCACAGAAGATCAATTCCAGGCTCTACAGATGGGAAACAACATCAGCATATCACATGCTTTCTTCGTCAACGATGTACTCATGATGGGTATGTTATGTCGACTTGCATGGTTATGTCTTTTACATATTTTCAGAATATTTGCAAATGTCACTGGCATGCATATGAATTTTCATATTCTATTTTGGATTATGGAAAATGTGACATGGATTCTATTTCATATATAATATTATATATATATAATAATATAATATATATAATAAATAAATAAATAAATAATTTGCATCGAGGCCGCAATGATCCAAAATGGTATGAAATACCTTAGATATCAAATTAAACCTTGTATTTACAGAGTTGCTGATTAGAAATGGCTTGTAGATCATTTTTTCAAAAGGGTTTATGGGTGGGAATTTAGGTGTCTATCTCTGGGGGGTCAGGTAATACTTACCCAAGTTGTCCTTACTCAATTGGGGGTTTAATGGGCACATCTTTTTCATATCCCTGTCTCTATTATCATCATTCTAAACCGTATCATGGCTAATTTCATCTGGGGGATTCATGGTAAAAAAAAAAATATCATTTGGTTAAGCTATCCAAAATCTTTTATCCAAAGGGGATGGGTGGATGGGGAGTCATGGACCTGCACCATTTTGGGGGGTCACTATTGATAAAATCTCTTTGGAGGGGTATATTTGGGTATGGCACTTGGACTAGGGTCATCCGACATAAATACCTTAAGGATTAGGACTTATTGTTATGGTATCATAAACATACCATTGGAACCAGTCATGGATCAGCTAACTGGCTTAGTTTTCTTAACATTGTTAAATTTTTTATCCAACATCTTGCATGGAAGATGGAATCCGGCAATAGAATCCTCATTGGTTTTGATCTGATTTTGGGTGTTGGCATTGACTGTAAGATTTCTAAGGGGTTTATGCATTTCTTAAATGGCTATGGAATATACTTCTGGTGCCTAGTCATTTCTCATTGGTAAGGCCCATGCCCCATATGGAAAAGTGCACAGGAGATAGGTTTGTTTGGGCAAATTGACCTGGAGTGGAACCGGATCACTACTAGCATGAAGCAACTTGGTATTTGTAGTACGGGATCACATGATAAATTCATATGGATTGGGAAGATGGAATCTAATAATATTATCGTTGTTGATACATACTTAACTCTATGCAACATGGATCGTAGAATGGGAGAGCATCAAGTCTTTTATGCCTTCTAGAAAACCAAAATCCCAAACAAAATCATCAACTTCACATGGATGGTGGGAAAATTTGCAGACGAGGTAATGGCATGGACCTGGCATATGCTCCATATGCAAAAGGGATGTAGAGAACAATAACCACATATTTCTCCAATTTCCATATACAGTACATGTATGGAGAAAACATTCATCACACATCGGTTTTCCTTATATTCAACATGACTGCATTGTGGAATCTTTGAAATGGTGGAGCACAAAGAAATCTATATGGAGAATCATCCCACTTTTCCTTTTCTGGGTGATTTGGAATTGAAGAAATAAGTACATTTTCCAGAATTCCTCAAAGAATTTTGCATGGTTTTTGAAAGAACCATCACCAATATTTCCATACACTCCACAGAACCCACATGCTCCAAAATCAGACAACACAAGCAAACCGACCTGTAGATGGAATATCCAATGGGTTTCTTTGATGGGGCTACGCAAAGGAACACCTGTGGCTGTAGCTTTTGGATAGAAATTCCAACTGATATGTCCTACAGGGTTTACTCGAATGGGGGTAGGGAACAAACACCAGGGCTGAAGCCATGGCACTATGTGGCCTCCTTTGGTTCCATAATTTCCTTGGCATTCCTCACATCCATATTTATGGTGATTCCAAGATCATCATTGAACAGGTCAAAGGAAAAGCAACCATAGACAATCCCTTGCTACTCGGTTAGCTGGGGAGAACCGATCTTCTATGGCAAAAACACAACGACTCCACATTATACCATATAGGTAGAGAACAGAACAAGGAAGCGGATGAATTGTCGAAAAAGGGACTACATGCTAAGATCGGTAATATGCATATGGAGGTAACATGGGAACAAAATGTTTCTGAATTTGGGGAATTTCTATTTCCACGGTAACTTGTTTTCTTCAATCTTTTTTTTGTAAAATTTTGTATGATGAATTTGTTAATCCACATAAGATTTTCAACTAGTATTGATGAATAAACATGTTGAAAACTCACTTGCCTGGATAGAAGGTATGGATCTATTATTGGACATTGTTTTAATGATTACCCTTTCCTACTATTTATTTTAATGGACAACACTGGCTGATACCCTGTATGTTTTGTATAGTTTATTAGACCTCTTATTTTCTAGTGGGGATTTATGATTTATGGATATTCTCACCCAGATGCCCTGAATGTTATAATGGATTGGATGATGAAAAACATTTCCTGTATATTTGAACCTATAATATAATATTATGTTTTTTTTTTTCCGAAGAAAAGAAAAAAAGAGAACTTAATATAAAATTACATTTGATCCTTCCAACCTACAACCTTCCCTCTATGTTTTTTTAGTAGATACTAGTTGGATAAAAGCTCAATATAAAACGTGACCTACAACCTTCCCTGTATGTTTTTTAGTAGATACTAGTTGGATAAAAGCTCAATATAAAATTACATTTGATCCTTCTAACCTAAAACCATTTGAGAAAACGACGCAGTTTAGTAATTGCGGCAACAAGTTAAACAAGTAACAACAAATAACATAACTACCTTCGGTTGTTGCAGGATACTCGGAGAAAAACGGGTGATGGAATGACGTATCATGAACGTTTTGATTAGTGAAAATGATGGCAAAAAGTTGACCTAACACACGCTTCATACTTCCTATTTCCTTCACAAAATGCATATGGGATAATGAATAATCCTACATATATATATGGTGCAACAAAATTAATTTAAGGATATTATCCACAATTATTGCACGCTTGTTTCTATGAGTTATATCTTGAATTTTAGTTGGTCAATTTAAGAAAGAAATGATTCATTGGAAAGATGTGAAAGTGATGAATAAAGCTATTTTTGCAAGACGAACGCTAAAATTTCTTCCAAAATTTGGTTTAAAAAAGACCCACAACTTTGTTAAAAAATCAAAAAGCTAAGAGATTATGGAAGTCAAAAAGGGGAAGGTTACACTTAATAGATCCGATTTATCATTTAAATTCATCTTGTGTTATTATTTTTATAAATTGATTTGACACTAAAAATTTTATTTGAGTCGATTTCATTCAGATTTTTAATAATTTCATAGTTTGTAAATTATGCCACTGTTTAGAATATGTTGGTAAGTTAAAAACTATGGACAAAAGTAAGATAATAATGAATTATTCTAGATACCAGGAATTTCTTAATCATTTAAAATCATAAAATTGAGTATTTTGCTAATATTATTTTTATTCCGATGGGTTTTCAATCATTTTACGAAAATTCGAACAAAATTATAATGAATAGGGTAAAAAGTAAACTAATGAATATCTTGTTGGGAGTTTCAGAATACTAAGGGGAGAACTAGTGAATTGTGCAATATGGATCACAAATTTGAGTTTTTTTTTCCTTTACATACAATTAATATACAAGTCAATTGATTAACTAGCACCACAAGGTATTAGCAGTAAATAACACATGTAATGTAAAAAGATTGAATGAGAAAAAAAAACACATCAAAGCACATAAATCATGAGAGAAATACATAAGTACACGAGGACACTAGATGTTAGATGGAAATCCTCTTGAGAGAAAAACCACCATACTATATTTGTATTCTACTCCTTGCTATCAAAATATTCTTCTTACATCATTCATTGGCCTTGACCTACAATGCATGAAAGAAACCACTCGATCAAGGCCACTACCTAATGGAAGCCACCTTTTCCACAACTATGCAAGCTCCAACCTACCATAGGCCCTAACTTCCAATAGTTTCTTAGGCCACCACATGAAGGAAGCCACCACTCCCTAAAAAATCCACTACTTGCTAGCGAACCACCATATGCCAAAGAAGACCTCAACCTTCAAACCCTTGTGGACCACCTTTCACATGTATTCAAATTGGGCCCATGAATCTCTGATCAAAACATTATGGACCATGTTTCATCTATTTTCATGTATTCTCTACTAAAATTGAATACAAAACTATCTGCAATACAAAATCATCGTAATATATCAAACCACTCTCTCTATCATCGGTTCAATTTAACAACAACAATACAATATCAATATTAAACCATAACAACAACATAAATACAAATAATCTTACCAACAACATATTCACATGCAGTTATTCATATCACGAACAATAATACATAATACATGGACACTTCAACATATAAACTCAGGGATATCCCAAGATTAACATACACACAACCATGATAATAGAAGAAATACAAATCATTTTCATCCCACACAATACATGGTAACCACAACATATGTAAGAAAATATATCAACAATATTAATCAAACTACTGAGCATTAATGACGGTTTAAATAGTATTTAATAGAGATATGTCTACTAGTATATGTCAGCAGTTTTGATTATTTTAATAACTAATATTAAAATTAAAAGTAAATAAATAAATAATGATTTAATCAAATTGTCGACATATACTAGCAGACATATCTCTATCAAATACTATTTAAACCCTCATTAAAGCTCTTCTTCTTTCTTCATTAAAGTTTGTCCTGATGATGGATCCCGATTGGGATTTGAAACGTTGATTAATGAAATGGTTAATACTGTGGGTTCTCCAGCTTCTAATTCAAAAAAACCATTTTATTTCTTGACATAATTAGCTATAACATATTATTTAAATAAATAATAGGAAACAATAAAGATGGTTGCTCATATTATTTTTAACTCCTGCAAGCAGATGATATCAATGAAAGCAAGGACAATTCCATGTCCTTCCTCTTGTTAAATATGCTCCCCGTGAACATGTGCTATGGCTATCAACAATCAAGTCAAATCTTCTATTCAATAACTTCTTGTTTCTCTTCATTGTCTTCCTCGATCTAATACCTCCTTTCCACATGCAATAGGTTACACAAGCTAAACCAAACAGTCCGTACAACCCGTGACCAATGAGACACAATGAGACGTACAAACAATACAAATCATATTCAATGTGAATATAGGGGGTAAATGCATGAAGATGGGTTACACTTCTGGGCCAAATATGGCGGTGGAATTTCAAAATTTTACTCTTTTATCAAATTGAAGCCCTCAAAATTCATATAAGCCTCATGAATTTTGATTCTAAAAAACAATTTGTGGAGAATTTTTTTGTTTTCCTAATGATATTTTTTTTCAAAAAAAATTAGTGTCCTATAATCTGTGAATTTTCCATTAAGTGAAATATTTATCCTTGCAATTTTCACATAGCATAACTTAGGCCAAAATGTGTCATTTAAAATATATTTTTTTATTATTTTTCAAAGTTGATGAAGTAATATTTCAATTGCATTTTGTACATCTCTCTCTCTTCCCTCCATCTTTGTGTCTCCCTCTCCCTCTCCCTCACTTACCCTTCTCTACCTCTCTCACTCCTCTGCCTCTCTCTCTCTTCATTCCTTCTCTCCCCTCTCCTTCACTTTATCTCCATCTCTTCCCTATCACTCCCCCTATCTCTCCACCTCTATCACTCTCGGTCTTTGTTCTTCCCTCCCATGTATATCTAGAGTTAATATACATATCATAATATATTAATATATATATTATAATATAAGAATTTACTATTGTATCAATCCAAAGTTATTAAATTGATTGATATTAATATGAATATTAGATCTAATAATGATAACCGTATTTTTTTAATATTAATATTAAGGTTAATAATGTTTTTTTGCGTGGTATTAATAATAATCTGGCCCATGGTATTCGCCCCATAAGGTTCACCTAAATAAAACTCTCTCCTCTTGAGTATTAATAAGTATAAAAAATTATCGAATAAATATATAAAAAAAGTTAATTATTTACCATACCTCTAGTTTATTTATATTTGTATTTATTTATCATATCTCTCTTATTCACCATGATATTTGGCTAATAAAGTTGGTATATAATTAGATATTGATTTCTAATCCTATTTAATATAATTTTATTTATTTATCATGCTTCTTTATACCTATTTTATAAAGAGGATATTAGGTCCTTGGCATTAATAATTATTTGTTCATGGTATTTGTCCCATAACTTTTTTTAGGGCTAGTAAACCTCTTTATTGTGTTCAGAGGCGCTCTGCATCCTAGTTTAAGGTGAATGTGTGAACATATCCCAGTATAAAGTGAATGCCCGAGCATTAAATGTGTGAGATTTATATAAGTGAGTGTTAAATATAAGATGTTAAATGTGAGAGCGTTAGATGTAAAATATTAAATGTGTTAAATGTGCGAAGATTAGAAGCTTAAATAAATGAGCGTTAAATGGATAAGTAATACTCGTAATCTTGATAAAACCCACTAGGAAGCTTACAACGCCCAATGATTAACAGGATGTCGTTTCAAATACAGATGATCGACCAATGTTATAGTTTTTTGGAACTTCATGTTGATCATTGGGGCGATGAAAGGTCTATGCGCTTTCCTTTCTCACATTTTTTTCATACCTTAAAATCTGTGATACCAGTTCAGAAATTCTTGAAGTCTAAATTATCATTGTCGTCGTTTCTTTTTTTCTAATTTTCTAAAATAACAAAACAATTTATTACGTAGGTTCCTTGGCTTTCGTGATAAAATATGTAACATACAACTTTCACAATAATATATTTGGATCCTATCTTTCTTTATTTACCTATTATTTTTACATTTCCAATTTTCACTTTGGTTAGAATCCGGAAAGAGATTTCTATCGTAAAATATCTACCTGCATCTCGTAAAATACAATTGTTTCCTCACTAGAGACACGTTTGCTACAATAAATTTATGAGGACCACCTACATTTTGATTGCACGTTCCTTTGTCCTGTAGATGCACAGATATTTTTTCAACACATATTTATGTGTTGAAAATAATTCCGGATTCACGGGCAATATGCAACGGGATTGACAAATTCAGTTAGAATAACTTGAAACTCGTTCTTGAACTGATCATATTCGTATCAAGTTGCAGGGATATTGCTGCCCACCATCTTCATTTGGAGCATCGTGATTCGTCGTTTGCATTATCACATTTTGTTTTAAGTATTTCTAATATCTAAATTTTAAAATATTTGATTTGATGACAATTTTGTAAATTTTTTATATTGCTAATTATTTTATTATGGGGATAGGCATCCCTCTTATTGGAGTTGGCCACTTTAATCATTTTATTAATTAATCTTTTTGATGGAATGGCCTAAATTGAAAGATAACACTATACTCTTGTAGTAGTCACTATATCAAAGGATATAATTCACACCACTAACTTACTTGCATGTCTAAATCACATGTTTAAAGCATACTTAAATTAATTTTTTACAAATAATGATTAAAAATTTATTGTGCATCTTGTTGATAGCCACGTATGCTAATTAGTGAAAAATGTATTTAAAAAAACTATAAAATATATATTCCAACCGGCATTGATTCTAAAATGTATGTCTGCTTACATTCTTAAACTTATGCATCTTCAACCATTTGCCAAGTGTTTTTTCAGCTGTGAGAAATATATTTAAAACAAATTATAAAACATATATTCATACCTGATTCTAAAACGTATGTCTATTCACATTCTTAAAGTTATGTGTCTTCAACCATTTGCCAACTTTTTTTTTCTAAAGGAAAGGTGTCCATCAATTTCACCATTCCACCCATCATTCTATTAATCTCCAATGGAAAGAACTCTACCACTCCATGCCCGATAGAATAACAGCGCCACTCGATCTTGAGCGTTTCAAATTGTCATTATGTATTTATTGTACTTATTATTCATTACCATTCCATATATTATAATCAAATAGTCCATGGATGCATGCGTTTATTTGTTAGCACTTAGGGTTGTTGGAATTGTTGAAGGATAATTGGAATGCTGGAAGAATTACTCTAAAGATTTGAAGGGATTTTCTCAGCTTCAATATGGTAAAAAAGGTGACAAATATTTCATAGCCTTCATTTTCTCTACCTACTATTTTATCAGATTTCAGCATTAGAGAAACGCTTTCAGCTATGTGCTGAAAATGTAAGATAGTGTATGTCGGGAACTATTGTTTTGGAGGAGAAAATTTGGTAGAGGGATGGCATGGACACAAAGGAGCAGCCTGTGAGATTGAAACACATCAAGTCTGAAGTCATGGTAAGTCATATCATTCAATATTTTTGCATTGTACGTTGTATATGTCTATACCAACTTCGATAAATAATAATATTGAGATTATTGCAAATCCATGGTACAAAGTCGGCCTCGTTCTAATAACATCACTCAAAAATGCGTATGCATTGGGGTATTCAGGGACCATCATGGTTCCCTTGGGATGGGTAGGCAGCACCTTGGGATTGATAGTAGCAGCCTTCATATCACTCTATGCAAACACCCTCCTATCACATCTCCACAAATCTGGAGGCATCCAACATAGTCGATATGGAGACCTAGCGGGTCACATTTATGGTAAATTTCTTTTACACTCACCCATCCCCTTCAATATAATATTTTCTTATTACTTTCATCAAATCAACATCCTCATACTTGCACATAATCACTTCTTCCTTTCATATCGATTGTGATTGCGAATTTTCTCAGGTAGGAAAATGTATTTCTTGACATGGACTCTACAATATATCAATATATTCATGATCACCATTGGATTTATCATTCTAGTTGGACAAGCTTTGAAGGTAGCTCCCTACTCTTATACTTAATTACCTCCTATCCCTGAGCCATGCTCCCCTACTTTGACATGCAACAATTCCTTATTAATTATCTATTTTTCATCTCTTTTGATTAACTGTTGTGCAGGAAATATATACTTTACACAACAATGAAGCTACCACGCTGAAGCTACCTTACTGCATCACAATTATAGGAATCATTTGTAGCATTTTTGCATTTGGCATTCCCCAATTATTGCCTCTGAGGTTGTGGATTGGTGTTTCAACATTCTCAAGTTGCATCTATATCATTGTTGCTATTGGATTATCCATACGCAATGGTATCTCTCTTTTATTTTAACTAGGATACATCTTACTTGTGATGCTTACATATCTTCTGGTTCATGGTCCCTGTCAAGTTGGGTATTAAAACAATCGCTTGGAGAAAAAAATTAATTTTCTTCTTACTTTGGATATATAGATCTCAATAGCCCATCTAGAGATTATGAGATTTCAAGTTCAAGTTCAAGTAAAAGAAGAATGTTTGAAACAATTGGTGTTGCAACAAATCTCTTTTTTGCATTTAATTTAGGCATGCTTCCAGAAATACACGTATAGCAAAAGTTTCGTTTAATGATATGACTAGTGCAGAGAAAAAATAAGGTTCTAGTCTTGTTTCTAAATGCTCTACCAAAATTTGTTACTTCTCTGTCGTTCATCTTCTCCCAAAAGATCCAATTGTTCACAGTAAATTTCAGGTTGACAAGACACATGGGGGTTAACTGCCCGATAAAGCAGTTTCCCCACACTCCTCCGCTACTACGTGTCCTCCGATTTTTGGAATCGCAGCCAAAACTCTCGATACCGCTTACCACTGCTTTACCACCTGAAATACAACTCCAGCTATAAACCCTAATGGAATGGTTGTAGATATATAGAATCCCCATGTACGAGTTTCTCGATACAAAGTTTTGAAGGAGCAACGGAAGTGTGTATTCTGTTTGCAATTGGATAGTGAGAGTGTTGGCTTAAGGGATATATCTAACAATGACAACACTTGTAAGGGCTTTTCTTCCATTTGTGGGTGATTTTATGAATATTACTGGTGCAATGAGCATGATACCGTTAACATTTGTGTTGGAAAACCATATGTATATTAAAGTGAAGGGAAAGGATTTGAGTTCATTAGGGAAGACATGGCATTGGGCGAACATATGTTTTTTCACCTTGTTATCCGTGATAGCAACTATAGCAGTGTTCTGGTTCATGGTTATTGACTCCAAAGCGTTCCATGTCTTTGCTAATCTCTGATCATACGTGTAACTATATAATTGTAGCTTCTATATTCATGTGTGCAAGATATTCATTCAATTCCAAATCTCACTAGAGGTATTCAACTAATTGTTGGTAACAATCATAAGAATCATTAAGTTTCTCACTAACAACTTTTTTCAATGCAACAATCTCACATCCTTTCATAAAATCCTTAAATAGAGTTTCATTAAGCATATAAAAGCCCCACAACTCAAATAAATATGACATAAATAGAATAAAAGGCCGAAAAATCCAACATATATTTATGACATAAGTAGAACAAAAAGCCCAAAAATCCAACATATAATCTTATAAATGTAAAATGCTCACATACTTTCATAAAATCTTTAAACAGAATTTCATTAAGCATATAAAAACCCCACAACTCAAATAAACATGACATAAAATAGAATTAAAAGCCTAAAAAAGTAATATCTAATCTCATAAATATGAAATTCATGAAATAAGTGCCCATAAATATGTGTTAAGAAAAAAATATAGTAAAATAACTTGCAAGCTAGAGATTTTTTTCATCGAAAGTCTATGGCATAGCATATCTCACCACCATGCATTCATAGTCTTGTAAATACTCTATACAACAAGACCTAAACTTTATGTAGAAGCTAAATTAATAAAAGTTGCTAATCAAACATGAATGCCAAGAAAACACTATAATTTTATAGTGATAAAAATATTCGTCTCCACATTAAAAAAATATAGTTTGATTCTAATACTCTAGAAAACAAGAGCTAAACTTTATGTAGAAGCTAAATTAATAAAAGTTGCTAATTAAACATGAATGCCAAGAAAACACTATAATTTTGTAATGATAAAAATATTTGTCTCCACATTAAAAAATATAGTTTGATTAGTAGAATCATTTCAAAGATTGTGAAGAACACAAATAACCAATATATACATGTATTAATCTATTTATGCATGACCTTTGGTTTCTAATTTTAACAGATGTATGTAAATCTCCAAACTCCACTTTCCCTTTTCATTTCATAATACATTGTATGTTATAGTTTCATTATATGTTAAAAAAATTCCATGTTTGACACAATACTTAGTCTTTTTAATAATTTAGATGAGATCCCTTATGCTATGCAAAGATTCTTTTTTTCAAAACTCTTTTCTTGTACTTTGCATAAAACCTTTCTCCACATAAGTCATGTTCTTTTCCTTATGGATGGTTATGTTTGTGTACACAATCTTTCATGTCCTACTCCTGGCACACTTTACTATGTGCTTTTGTATAAATAATTTTGTGCTTTTATATAAATAACCTTCAATGGATCTATCTAACTGAGGATTTATCATGCATTGAGAAGTACCAAATCTCTTAATGTGTAAACCACTCAGAGGGATCAAATCCCTACATGTGCAAACCTCTTTTTTGGTGTGTAGAGCTTGAGGAAATATTTGCACATGGAGGGATTTGATCCCCTCAGTTTCTGACAAATCAGAAGTTAGATGGATCTAAGCTAACTTAATCTTTATTTTTTATCCCTCTTTGTACACTTCTCAATTCTTCAAAATTCTTATTATTAGTTTCCGTATTACTAATACTCATGATGTTGTATTCATGTAAAAAAAAAATCAAAGATATAAATTAACCATATATATATATATATATATTATATGACCTAGCTACAAAAAAAGTTAATAATGTGTATCGATGTTAAAATTTAATTAGATCCAATTTGTATTTCTTGATCAATAATTTTTTTAATATATATATATATATGCTACAAAAGAAATTAATAGTAATATACCATGTTTAAAATTAATTTAGATTAAATTTATATCTGTTGATAATAAAATTTTTAAAAGAAACAAATGACATATTAATGTTGTCACACTTAATAATTTTCACAAAAGTTAACAATAATATTTACATTTTTTCCATAAGATTTTCATTTTCATTATATATGGTTTCATTACTTAACGCATGAATGTCTTCATATATAACTATCGTTGCAATTGGTATTAAGCTTATTATTTCAATGATATTTTATCAATACTTATTTTCAGAAAACTTATATGGATTTGTCACATTAATAATTAATGCATACAAATCTATATCATTCATGGTCAACCATGGTCCAATGTTGCATTGTGGCAAAGATTGTCTCTATATGAAAATCAACCATGGCCTTATGTCGGATTGTGACAAATATTGTTTCATATGAAAATCAATCATGGCCAACCATGGTCCAACATCGAATTATGACAAAGATTATGGGAATATGAAAAACAACCATGGTTAACGATCGGCAACCATGATTATTTTAAGGTTTATAATATTTATTCAAACATCGCATTGTCACATAGATTCTGTATAAAAATCAATCATGATCAATTATGCTCAAACATGGTCAATCATGGTCAGCCATGGTCCAACATCACATTGTGAAAGAACTGTCTCAACATGAGAATAAACCATGGTCAACCATGTTTCAACGTCACATTTTGACGAAGATTGTCTCAATGTGAAAATCAACCATGGTCAATCATTGTCAATTGTGGTCAACCATGGTCAATAATCATGTTCACATTGTGACGAAGATTGTCTCTTTATCCAACGTCACATTGTGATAAAGATTGTCTCAATATGATAATCAACCATGGTCAATCATTGTCAACCATGTCCATTCATGGTCAAACATGGTCCAACATCACATTATAAGAACTATTGTCTCAATATGAAAAGCAGTCATGTCAACCATCTTCAATCATGGTCTACCATGGTCAAATGCTGCATTGTGACAAATATTGTCTCAAATGAAAATCCATCATCATCAATTGTGGTAAACCATGGTCAATATGAAAATCAACCATGGTCAAACATCCCATTGTCAAAAAGTTGTCTCAATGTGAAAATCAACCATTGTCAATCATGGTCAACCACGGTCAATAATCATGGTCACATTGTAACGAAGATGGTCTCTTGGTCCAATGTCACATTATGAAAACCATGGTCATCCATGGTCAAACATGGTGCAACCTCACATTGGGACAAAGGTTGTCTCAATATGAAAATCAACCATGGACATCCATGGTTCAACATCACATTGCGACAAATATTTTCTCAATATGGAAATCAATCATGTTCAATCATGGTCCAACATCGCATTGACAAAGATTGCGTTAATATGAAAATCAACCATTGTCAACGATAGTCGACCATGTTTATTTTAGGGATTTTAATATTTATATTAGGGTTTATATACCTTGGGTTTATAATATTAAACCCTTGGGTTTAATACTATTCCCTTGGGCTATAATCCATTGGGTTTTTAGTATTAATCCATTGTATTTATTAGTCCTTTGGGTTTATAATATTAATCCTAAGGTTTATAATATTAATCTTACTGTTTATATTCCTAGGGTTTAATATTAATCATTGGGTCTAATGTTATTCCCTTTAGTTTGTAATCCCTCGGGTTTTTAATATTAGTCTGATGCTTTTAGTAATCGCTTTGGTTTATAATATTGATCCTAGGGTTTTAATATTAATCATATGGTTTGTATTCCTATGGTTTAATATTAAACCTATTGTTTATAACATTAATCTTATGGCTTAAAATTAATCTCTTTAGTTTATAATCCCCTTCATTTATAATATTAATCCCTTAGGTTAATTAATATTAGGGTTTATGTTCCTAGGATTTAATATTAATCATGAGGTTTAATGTTATTCCCTTGGTTTTTCATATTAATCACTTGGGTTTATTAATGAGATAGGTCTCTTTGTCCAATGTCGCATTGTGACAAAGATTGTATCAACATGAAAATAAACAATTTTCAACCATCATCAACCATGGTAATTCATATCCATGGTCCAACATCACAAGATTTGACAAATATTGTCTCAATATGAAAATCAACCATGGTCAACCATTTTAAACCACATTTAACAATGGTTGTATATGCGGTTTTATTAATGGTCCAACATCTGATGCAGGGTTACCCCTACTTTACCCATAGTATGCATGTAGACCTATGCATAAACCATTTTCCCAGGAATAGATATGACCTACTAGGTCAAAACTTCATTAATTGTAATGGTTAAGGCCCTTTCCATTATCTCTCATGTGGAAACATATTAATAGACAAACCCAAAGTCTAAACCCTCATTATCAGGACTTTAATCACCCCCTAACCTTCATTCCCTTTAATATCAGGACTCATATCACCCCTCTAAGCCATTATTAAATCCTTATTCTGCACCATATACAAAACCCTCTTTTAACTTTGGGTTATAATTGTGCTTAACCTTAAAACCCTTTTATCACACTTCAATCCATTATAAACCATTTATAATTGATAACACATAAAACCACATACATCATACATTTTTGTGCCAATCCTCAGTCTTTGTACAATTCCTGAGAATCACCTTTATTGCAGTCACTCGTCGCCAATTACCATGGTCATACCACATACATAAATTTATCCCCCTCTGACTCCGATATGCGACTATCAAAATGTTTGAATAAAACTTTTGCTTAAAAGCCCTCATCATAACACTTTATAGAAATACAAAGGAAATATATTAAATTTCTGCTCCAAACCATATAAGTAGATCTCAAAATTTATACCTCTACTTTTATAAATATCATCGGGTCCACTCATCAGCCTTCGCATTATCCTCTGTCGTTGATCTCCTCTCGTAGATTCAATGCTTTACATTGGTTTCAGGTTGCCAACGTGCATGGGGTTTAACTGCTCGATAAAGCAGTTTCCCCACTCCACTCACTGCTAAGTGTCAAACACTAAGTGGAATCGGGTTCTTGCCCTCCAATACCACTTACCATTCTTCCTCTACCCGTTAATCCACTTACATTGTTTAGAAACCACTCCGACATGTATTACGAACCCAATGGGGTTCTATGGTTCATTTGATAAGTTTTTTATTCTACCACATATCACATGTCGCAATCACTTCCTCCTTTTTCAAATATTGTGATGCGATCCCGATGTTCCACATTCTATGATTTTATTCCAAACGTTCATCTATGAGATCTAATGGTTGCTGCCCAATTATACTTTACTCCTCCACTACTCTGTTTACTTATGTTTTATGCTATTTCTTCAGCGTATCTATGGTTTTGGGGTTTCTTCAAGTTTTGGTCCTTTAGCTAATTACTGTACACTCTGCCTGCATCTATGATATGCAGAATACACAACTCACTCAACACTACTCACTCATAATTCACCATCGATGCTTAACAACTCACTTATATATTAATATTAATATTGATTAATATGAATACCAACATTAATATTACTTTTAATATTATTAATATTTATAAATGTTAATTTTAATATTAGTTATTAATATTTATAATTACTAACTATTAATACTCATAACATTTAATTAACAATATTAAGATTACACTCAACCATGGTCAATCATGGTCAACCATGGTCAATATGAAAATCAACCATCGTCAATCATGGTCAACCATGGTCCAACATCACATTGTGAAAGAACTATCTCAACATGAAAATCAACCATGGTCAATCATTGTCAATTATGGTCAACCATGGTCAACAATCATGTTCACATTGTGACAAAGATTATCTCTTTGTCTAACGTCACATTGTGATAAAGATTGTCTCAATATGACAATCAACCATGGTCAATCATTGTCAACCATGGCCATTCATGGTCAAACATGGTCCAACATCACGTTATAAGAATTATTGTCTCAATATGAAAATCAGCCATGTCAACCATCTTCAATCATGGTCTACTATGGTCAAATGCCACATTGTGACAAATATTGTCTCAAATGAAAATCAATCATGGTCAATCATGGTCAACCATTGTCCAACGTCCCATTGTCACAAATATATCTCAATGTGAAAATCAACCATTCTTAATCATGGTTACATTGTGACAAAGATGGTCTCTTGGTCTAATGTCAAATTATGAAAACCATGGTCATCCATGGGCAAACATGGTACAATATCACATTTGGACAAAGATCGTCTCAATATGAAAATCAACCATGGTCATCCATGGTCCAACATCACATTGCGACAAATATTTTCTCAATATTTTCTTGATGTGTGTAGTATTTATATTTGGGTTTACCAAATTTGGGTTTACAATATTCAACTTTTTAATATTAATAATTCATTGGCTTCATAATCCCTTGAGGTTTTAGTGTTAATCCTTTGGGTTTATTATTCCTTTGGTTTATTATATCAATCCCTTGGTTTCATTATTCCCTTGGGTTTATATTATTAGTCCCTTTTGTTTAATGATATTTCCTTAGGTTCATAATCCCTTGGTGTTTTAATATTAATCCCTTGGGTTTATGATATCAATCGCTTGGGTTTATTATTCCCGAGTCAAACATGGTTTATTATAATGTCAACCATGGCCCAACATGGAATTGTGACAAGAATTATCTCAATATGTAAATCAATGATGGTTGATCATGTTTATTTTAATGTTTATAATATTAGTCCTTTGGATTTAATATTATTCCCTTGGGTTCATAATCCCTTGGGGTCTTAGTATAAATCCCTTCATTTTATTATTCCTTTAGGTTTCTCATATTAATCCCTTGGGTCTATTTTTCCCTTAGGTTTATAATATCGATCATGGTAAACCATTGTCAATCATGGCCAACCATGTTTGAATGTCACATTGTGACAAGGATTGTCTCACCATGAAAATAAATAATAATCCCTTGGGTTTATTATTCCTTTGCGTTTATTATATCAATCCCATGGGTTTATATTATTAGTCCCTTTTGTTTAATAGTATTCCCTTTGGTTCATATCATTATCAGTAGTATTCCCTTATAATATCAATCGCTTGGGTTTATTATTGCTGAGTCAAACATGGTTTATTATGATGTTGACCATGGTCCAACATGCAATTGTGATAAGGATTGTCTCAATATGAACATCAATGATGGTCAATCATGTTTATTTCAATGTTTATAATATTTGTCTTAGGGTTTATATACATTGGGTTTATAATATTAGTTCCTTGGATTTAATATTATTCCCTTGGGTTCATAATCCCTTGGGGTTTTAGTATTAATCCCTTAGGTTTGTTATTCCCTTAGGTTTATAATATAAATCATGGTCAACCATTGTCAATCATAAGCAACCATGGTCAACCATGTTTGAATGTTGCATTGTGACAAGGATTGTCTCACGACCAAAATAAACCGTGTTTATTTTTGTCTTTGTAGTATTTATATTTAGGTTTATCAATATTGGGTTTGTCCCTTGGGCTTAATATTATTCCTTGGGTTCATAATCCCTTGGGGTTTTAGTATTAATCCCTTGGGCTTAATATTATTCCCCTGGTTTCATGATCCCTAGGGGTTTTAGTATTAATCCCTTGGGGTTTTAGTGTTAATGTAAATAAGTTGGGTTTATTATTCCCTTAGGTTTATTATATGAAAATCAATGATGGTCGATCATGTTTATTTTAATGTTTATAATATTTGTCTTGGGGTTTATATACATTGGGTTTAAAATATTAGTCCCTTGAATTTAATATAATTCCCTTGGGTTCATAACCCCTTGGGGTTTTAGTACTAATCCCTTTGTTTTATTATTCCTTTCGGTTTCTCATATTAATCCCTTGGATTTATTATTTCCTTAGGTTTATAATATCGATTATGGTAAACCATTATCAATCATAGCCAACCATGGTCAACCATGCTTGAATGTCACATTTTCACATGGATTTTCTAATCATGAAAATAAATTATGTTTATTTTAGTGTTTATAATATTTATATTTGGGTTTACGAATGTTGGGTTTATAATATTAGTCCCTTGGGTTTAATATTATTCCCTTGGGTTCATAATCCCTTGGGGTTTTAGTATTAATCTCTTGGGTTTATTATTCATTTGGGTTAATATCGATCCTTTGGGTTTATTATTACCTCGTGTTTATAATAGCAATCATGATCAACCATGGTTGAATGTCACATTGTCACAAGGATTGTCTCACCCTGAATAAATCATGTTTATTTTAGTCTTTGTAATATTTATATTTTGGGTTTACAAATGTTGCGTTTATAATATTAGTCTCTTGGGCTTAATATTATTCCCTTGGGTTCATAATCCTTTGGGATTTTAGTATTAATCCCTTCGGTTTATTATTCGTTTGTGTTTATAATGTAAATAAGTTGGGTTTACTATTCCCTTAGGTTTATAATATCAATCATGGTCAACCATTGTCAATCATAGCCAGCCATGGTCAACCATGTTTGAATGTTTCATTGTGACAAGGATTGTCTCACCATCAAAATAAACCATGTTTATTTTAGTGTTCATAGTATTTATATTTTGGTTAGTCAATATTGGGTTTATAATATTAGTCCCATGGGTTTAATAATATTCCCTTCAGTTCATAATCCCTTGGGGCTTTAGTATTAATCCCTTAGTTTTATTATTCCTTTGGGTTCATAATATCAATCCCTTGGGTTTATTATTCCCTTAGGTTTATAATATCAATCATGGTCAACCATGGTTGATTCTCGCATTGTGACAAGGGTTGTGTCACCGTCAAAATAAATCATGTTTATTTTAGTGTTTGTAGTATTTATATGTGGGTTTACCAAATTTGGGTTTATAATATTAGTCCCATGGTTGAATGTCGCATTTCGACAAAAATTGTCTGACCATGAAAATAAACCATGTTTATTTTAGTGTTTGTAATATTTATATTTGGGTTTACCATATTAGTCCAGTGGTTGAATGTCCCATTTTGACAAATATTGTCTCACCATGAAAATAAATCATGTTTATTTTGGTCTTTGTAATATTTACATTTGGGTTTACGATTGTTGGGTCTATAGTATTAGGCCCTTGGGTTTAATATTATTCCATTGGTTTCATAATCCCTTGGGGTTTTAGTATTAATCCCTTGGCTGTATTGTTAATTTGGGTTTATAATATTGCTCCCTTGGGTTTATTATTCCCTTTGGTTTATAATAACAATCATTGTAAACCATTGTCAATCATAGCCAAACATGGTCAATCATGGTTGAATGTCGCATTGTGACAAGAATTGTCTCACCATCAAAATAAACCATGCTTATTTTAGTGTTTGTAGTATTTATATTTGGGTCTACCAATATTGGGTTTATAATATTAGTCCCATGCTTGAATGTCACATTTTGACAAAGATTGTCTCACCATGGAAATAAAACATGTTTATTTTAGTGTTTGTAATATTTATATTTGGGTTTATAATATTAGTCGCTTGGGCTTAATATTGTTCCCTTGGGTTCATATTCCCTTTGGGTTTTAGTATTGCTCCATTAGGTTTATTATTCATTTGGGTTTATATAGTTATTAATAATCCTATATAGTTATTAATAATCTTAAATGTGTTTGATAATATTTATATAGTTATTTGACGTAGGAAATGGCCGAATACACACAGTGTACACAGATCATGCATAAGTTATATTATCCCCAAGATTTTTTTAACTCTCTAAGGAGTTAAATCTTCAATACTTAATAGAAATATGCGAGTTGTATGTATCTGTGTATTTTATGCCTTTTCCAGTTATACTGTGAATATATGTATTGATGTCTTGAATCCCGTTTGTAAGTATGTTGATCGACCATTGATCACTGTGGGGTCGATGGCGATCCAAAGATAATCGAGTTAACTGTGTATGGGATGATAATAGTGTGAATGCAAGTGTGGCAGAGAACTGTGTTTAACACAGAAATCCATCAAAAAACAAGAGAGATTAAGTTAAGGGAGAACCAGATGAGAATGCACATGAGCCATTTGATCATATGGATCAACATCTAGATGACATCGCTGAGGAGCAAAGTGAAATATCGCATCGGCGAAGTTTGTTTGCATAGTTTGGTTCCGCGAGCGTAAATCCAAGTTACAATAAGATTTAGCACAAAACATAGTCGGATCCGAAATCTGGACTTGAAACTTTATCGACGGGAACCTATACCCTTATCGAGTCCATAAGGCAGTATCTTATTGGCAGATTATTTTACAAAGGGGTGAGTCTTGGGCTTTAAGGACTTGCGATTGTGATCGCATCGCTTTATTGCATCAGCGAGAAGCCTTCATATTATTGGAATCGGTCATGGGCCGAAATAGCGATACTGCGATGTTGCGATGGTCAATACATCGATTGCCGATGAAGTCGATTGGAGATCAGAGATCAGAGAGGGCAGAGATCAGAGGAGCGCAACGATAAGGCTTTGAAGGGAGAGCCGGACCTGATGATAATTATAGTCATGGGTATAATTTTTTTGAGATCCGGCTATGTGTTCCAGGGGGGTTTTCCCATTGATTCCTATGTATTTCGATATTTTATTGTCCCTGGGTTTTTCTAAAGGAAAAGTGAAAGATTAATGCTCCGGATAGTTAAGTGGTTTTGATGTAAAGGCTTAACCACATATTTAAAAGCTTCCAATAGACTTGTGGGCCCATAACCCATAGGTCAAGGATTGAATATTTCTAAAGAAACGGGATTTTGACTAACCCCTAAAAGCTCTTTCATCACATTACTTGGTTCTTCAAATGGATTCAACGATCCATCTCGTTCGTGTGTATTCTTCTATTCCTCTCTAATATTATTATGAGCAATTCTTATTATTAATTAATATATATTAGGAGTTCATATGATTATT
>APFE030314768.1:0-29568 GCA_000404065.3 Pinus taeda
TAACTCTATACCTAACTCTATACTAGACCAAGTTGAACTTAACTATTCCTATGTGTCGGAATATCCTAACAATTTTCAATATGAAGTCTCCAGTGCAACTCTTTGTTTTTCAAGACATTGTATGAAATGAAGTTTGCAGTTGGAAATATTCCAATTGACTGTATTTTAGGAAATATTTTTCTTGCTGCTGTTGAACCACATGGATTGACTAGATCACAAGATGGAAAAACTAGTTATTTTATATTTGTCCCTGATAACAAAGGTTTCTTACAAACCATCGCATTGACTTTTATTTCAACACTAAGAATATCCACCATGGTTCAGACTATACAGGAATTTAATCTGATAGAACGGAAAATGGGAGAATTAAAAGACTTCATGTCCTCTCTCAGAATAAAAGAATAGCTACAGTCCCCAAAGGTACAACAAAAAAATCAGAGCTCAGAGAGCAATTAGAGGGATTTTTGTTATGAAAACCCTAATGATTTCTAGCATAGAAAGCAACACAGAGTTTCATTGTCGTTCAAACAAGAATATGATGGAAAATCATGCAAGAGCCGAGCCATGCCTATGAACAACGAGTACAAAACTCCGTGCCAAAAAGAAATCTCAGATCTCTTAAAACGAGGATTGATCAGAGAATCTAGCAGTCCCTGGAACTGCTACAGGTTCTATGTAAATAAACACTAAGAACAGATTAGAGGTGTTCCCAGATTAGTCATAAATGACAAACCTCTAAATTTTTTACTAGCAGATGATACATATCCTTTTCCCCACAAAGGAAGCCTAATAAGCTGAATAAGAAAAGCTAAAGTTTTCTCCAAATTTGATATGAAATATGGGTTTTGGCAGGTTGCTGTAAAAGAAGAAGATAGATTCAAAACTACCTTTAGCAGATCATTATGAGTGGAATGTTATACCTTTTGACCTAAAATATGCACCATCCAAATTTCAAAAGGTCATGGACCAGGTTTTCAAGCCATACTTTGATTGGCTCATTGTATATATTGATGATGTGTTAATCTTCTCTAAATCTGTAGAAGAACATTTCAAACATGTATAGATTTTTACACAGGTATTCAAGAGAAGTGGGTTCGTACTAAGCAAGAAGAAAATGGAATTGCTTTAGACAAAGATCAAATTCCTAGGACATACTACTGAGGATGGCCAAATCACATTACAAAAGCATGCACTTGAATTTGCTAATAAATTTCCAGATATGATCACAGATAAAAACAATTGCAGAGATTCCTAGGTTGTTTGAACTACGTCAACAATTTCTAGGAAGGGTGTGCCCATGATAGAAAATTGTTAAACCAAAGATTGAAAAAAGATCCAATGCCTTGGACTTCAGAACATACCAATTCCATCAGAAAAATAAAATCTAAGGTAAAGAATTTACCTATTCTCTACCTTGCAGATGAGGATTTTCCAAAATTTTTAGAAAATGATGCCAACAACATTGGATGTGTAGGTATTCTCAAGAAAGCTAAAGAAGGAGAAGAACAATTTATACAGTTTTCTTCAGGCACATGGAACCAAGTAGAACAAAACTATTCTACAACTAAAAAAGAGGTAAATGCTGCATGGAATTGTATAGACAAATTTGACATCAACCTCATACATAAAAGGTTTCTTCTTACGACTAACGCTTATGCTTTAAAGAAAGTGTTAACAAAAGACATAAAAAATCTTGGAGAATCCAAGTTTCCCAGATGGCAAGCTTTGTTTGCAAATTTTTATTTTGATGTCGAGCATATAAAGGTAGAAAGAAATTGCCTACCATATTTTTTGAGTCGGGAGTATCTGAAAAAATAAAATAATCTAATGGTTATTGTCACTATATGGGACCCTAAAAAACGGAAAATAGAACTCAAAAATATCCCAGACAACACCTTATGGCCAATCTATGCTAAAAAATGGAAACCCACTTGGAAATTAAGAAACACCAAAGTTATGGATGCAAATCTACAACCTCATCAAGACTTACATCACCTTGTACCAGAGAAGAAGATTTACCCAAACTCCAACACTTGGATACATGATATGGTGTATAAGAATTCAATGATGTATTCTGATCTTGCAGACAAAGCATTAAGGGAAAGTTTTCATGATATAAGTATAATATGGAATGAGGGAAGCAATAGAACCAAAACATGTCATAAATATTATACTATCAATAGAACCAAATATCCTAAACATCTTGTAAGAATAATGTCCACAAAAGGATATGAGCCTTGTATTTCCTGACACTGTCTACAATTTCCAGGGCTATAAAGGTCTCTGGTGGGATCTCTTATGCAAAGAAGAAAGATTAGAAATACATTATACATTATTAAAATTTGGACCGGTCTTCATTTCACAGTTACTGTTACAACCAACTTGGTTACAAGAATGGTGGAGATGGTATGGGATAAATAATATTGTTATGGATCCAAGGTACTTTGAAAGAGAATTTCAAAGTGATTTCCAGGAGTGCTTGGTGTGTAATGTCATGGAGTTTTTTCACCTTCCTTGTAAGACTATTGCAGATATAAGAATTTTTTATGATGATCGCATGTTAGGCTACTTCATGAGAGGACATCATCATTAGTTAGTCTTAACCAAAGTAAAACATCAGATTATCCTTGAGAAACCAATGATTTTCTGCAGGATTTATCAAAAAGCATGGGAGAGCAATGGAGCATACCATCATAATAATGGTCGATTTTCTGGTACAAATCCATTGAGAACACAACTTAAAACACTCCAAGGGTTCTCGTGGGCATAGATAACAATTTTTTTGTCAAAATTTAGCATCTCTCATCTTCTCGGTGTCGTCTTAGTTGATTCATTTCTTAACAAGTTTACACTGCCTTAATCTAATACCATAACGAGTCAAGATCCCATTGAGGTCCATAGTTAATGTTATATTGTTTCGATATGTATCAGTCGATATCATATCGAGGCGACTTCAATACATGATATCATCTCGAGGCTACTCCAACATGTTGATATCACATCGAGTTTGTAGTTCTATGCCAAAATTTCTACTTTGTGACGAGACCCTGATTTTGGGACTTGTCTATTGCCGCAAATGGGAATATTAAAGTCATTTGCAAGAAATTTTTTCATCATATCGAGGATTTCATATCAGGAGTTTATTTTTCTAAGAAAAGAAGCCACACCAAGGCCTGGTAACCAAGACCCCTCTAGCCCTTGATCATGGAAAAGGATATATGGATGTAAACCATTAAGCCCTTGAGATATGGAATTGGGGGCTCGAAAAATGGTTGTGATTCTAGTTGTGGATTCCTTGCAAATTTAGGGAAAGTTCTTAATGTCATTGTGTAAAGTTTAATCCCCAATCCTCAGTCATGATTTCAAGGATTTCAAAATATTCCATCCATGATATTGTAGCTTGATCATGGGGTTGATGGAAATAAATTTGGGCCTCGTATATTTGGGAAAGTGAGTGCATTGCTATCAAATTATATTAAAATATTTTGTAAATATCATCATAATGTAAAGGGGCATCTTTGCATTAGGTCTAATTTCGGCTAAGATTGGGCTAATTGAAAAGGAGTGTTTATGTGGATTTAGAAGAAGAACTGGTGGATTATTCTAGTGACCCTATGAAGGCAGACACATTTGGGTAGAGGCAACTAGCAAAAATATGGTTGGAAACCATTTAGATTATTTAGCAAAGGAGGGAACAGGTATCAACATCTCTTCATTTTTAGATAAAAATGGAGGTGGTTCTCCAATTTTCTTGCCTCCATCTGGCATGGAAGGCCTTTTTGTTTCTCTAGGTCATAATATATGGTTGGAGGTAGAAGAAGGTGGATATTTTCGGTGACATGGGAGTCAGCATCTTTAAAAGGAGTGTCATAAAAGGATCAACTTTTTCCTCCCCCTTTATCCCTCAAAGGATAAAATGCAACAAACTAAATATTGTTGTTGGAAGGTATATGGAGAACAATAAACTCAGAACTAGTTGTGATATGTCAAAACCCTAGTATGGAAGAAACAAATGGAGGTTGGTATAGTTGGAACGTGACAATATAGATTTGAAGGTCAAACTACTAGTAGAAGGAACTTGTAGTAGCATATTCATAGGCCCACTATTGATTATAGACAATCAAAACAATCAATTAGATGTAAACAAAGAAGATGGCATCTCTAATGGGTCTCAAAGAAAAGAGGTGTTTATAAGGGAGTAAGTGTTAAGAGCAAGAAGAAGCATAGGAAAAAAAGATGAAAGGAAAATTGTGTAAAATCCAATGGGGTTTTCCATAAAATGTTTCTAGGAGAAGACATGGAAATGGATTAGGTTATACAAATAAAAAATCGAGCAGTGGTAGGCGGGTATAGAGGTAGGAATTTAAAAATTCAAACCCTAAAGTTTTAGGTGGGGGGAAATTGGAAACCTCGTCTATCGACACACTTCCTTAGGCCATCTTACTAGTGTGAGGTTGATTTTTCTTTAGGTTCGACGCAACAAAATATGCCAACTAGGTCCTGAAAAGAAATTGGAGCATTGATGCCTCCCCAGTCCTCTATAAAAAATGGAAACCTCTCTTCGATGCCACTAGGGAGAGGATAAACTTGTGCTCTGTTTGGGTTCATATGCCAGGTCTTCCAATGAAATTATAGATGGAAGGAATGCTTCGTGAGTTGGGAAATATGCTTGGGACATTTTTCAAAATCGATATGTCATTAGAGAATTTGGTAACATAGCAATGGCATGTGTGCTGGTGAAAATTGATCTCCATGAGGGTCTAGTGAAGGCCATGATAACAAGGAAACTCATCTGGAAGCATAGAAAATTTTTGGATTATGAAGGTCTGTCATTCAGATTTCGTAGCCTACCACGAGCATGGGAATCTTGTGAAGATTTGTCATACGGCCTTCACAAATAAAAGAAATATTCCTCCAAAGAGAATGGCCACTCTAGATGTTAGAATTCCTCCCTCCTTTTTTACTGCATCAAATGCTTGGGACCAAGGAGCTCAAGGAATGAAGGACAAAAATTACGACAATCCCACGGGGCACAGTCTCAATAAGGTAGATAGTGAGAAAGGTAAAGAGAAGAAGGATGACCAAAAAGAAGAAGAATGCTTTCAGAATCACAACAAAGAGGATCATATGGAACTAGGAGAGCATTCAAAATCCCATACAAAGAGTACCTTCTCTACTCCTAATCTCTTAATTCCCTTGCCAAAAGTACCAAATTCTATTTTGGATAATCAGGATATGGTTTCATATGCATCGAGTCCCTTAGCTTCATGACAGTTTTCATAATTTGTTGCAGCATAATGCCCATGTCCCATGAGTAATATGAGCATCCCACTCTCCATTGTCTCTACTAAAGGAGAAATTTCGATATACTTAGAAGACTCCAAAGTGGCTTATATCTTAAGGTCAAGAATTGTTATAGTAGGGGGATACATTATAAATGGAGGGTTAGGGAGAGCTCAAATGACTCTAGAAGATGGTAAAGGAAGGGGAAAAAAATCACACATCTGGAAATCAAAGGAGAAAGTAAGAAAGGTTATTGAAACATGAAGACAAACAACCATTTATGGGGCACTTAGAGAAGCGAGAGCCTTGGGTGGGATAATCCCATGAAAATACAATCTTTCAATTGCAGGGGTTTGACTAGACCTTTAAAGAAACCAACTCTTCAAAGGATTGTGGAGCTAAATAATCTAGGCATACTCCTTCTTCAATATATGCTTGGGGGAGGGGACAAAATTTCTAAATTTATTGAAGTCATGTTTATTGGATGGAAATTCATAGGTCTATATGTCAACAAAAGATCAGTAGGATTGTCTGCATAGTTGATTTTAAGCTAGGCGCGGAATTTTTTCATGAAGAATTAGGATTTCCAATTCTGGTGGTCAACATTTATGGTTCTGTTAAAATCATCAAACTAGGGCAGACGATATCTCACAAACCGACCATATCATGTGAGAGACAATATTATTGAGCCTCCATCAAATAAAATATCTCCTCATCTGAACTACACTGTAGGTTCATCTGAACCTACTCTGAAAGCCACAAATTTTGGTGGTGGAATTAAGTCAATCCGACAGACAGTTTGCAAGATGTCGACTACCCTAGTTTGAAGGAAGCTGCTGAACCTGAAGCTACAACTGTAGAAGTGAAGTTTGACCTGCGTGGACTAGAAGATCTCCTCATCTGAACTGCATTGTAGGTTCATCTGAACCTCCTCTGAAAGCCGCAACTTTTGGTGGTGGAATCAAGCCGATCTGATGGTCGGTTTGTGAGATATCGTCTACCCTAGTTTGATGATGAAGCTGCTAATGCTGATGCTGCTGGTCTCGGGTTTGCTACTACTGATATAAATCAAATTTATTGTACTATTTCTCTCTGCTGAATTATTGAAAATAAAAGAAGATTTGATCAAAGGCTTTCCCCACACATTGTGGGGTTTTTCCCTGGCTAGCCGCCACATCTCGTGTCTCTTGTCTTGGCTTGTTTTCTGTCGATTGTTGTTCGATCTGCACTTTACTTTATGTACATGTGATTGCTAATCAGTGGAATATAATAAGAAAAATAAGTAAAATATTTTAAGCATAGAACATACCATAAATTAACATGTTATCAGAGCTGAGGTGAAGACAAAGCCCAAGCAAGAGCAAGAGCAATCACCGAAGAGAAGATTGGCAAGGCTATATTAAAAGAATGATGGGGTCCTCAACACTCTTTCTTGCTGAAGACAAGCTCCGTGAGAAAGCTGACTATCACGAATGGAAAATTTCTATCGATCTAACCCTTGAGGATCAAGGAGTGTTGGATCATGTGAGAGGAAATATAAATGAGCCTCCATCAAATGCACCTCCTGTTGTCAGGAACAAATGGAAGAACGAAGAAGTTAAAGTGAAGAAGATCATCCGGGACTCTATCGACAAGCACTTGGTGGCCTACATCTCTGAACTGGACACCTCCAAGGAAATCTACGATAGAATGGTGAGTTTATTTAAAGTTAATGATGAAAATCAAGTTTTGTTTCTTAGAAATAAGCCAAGGGAAATCAAGAAGGGTAAAGATGAGAGTATGCAAGCATACTTCTTAAGAATCACTGAGATCAAGAACAATCTCCTATCTATTGGGGAGACTATTACTGATAGAGAAATGGCACTCACGACTCTTGGAGGATTACCATCTGAATGGTACATGTTCAGGACTACTCTTCTGAACAATATTGTAATTCCTAGTTTCGAGGAATTAATGGCTAGATGCATTCAAGAAGAAACAAGGGAAGAAGAGCAAGAAAATCCCATGCCTAAAGGTCCTCTTGTTGCCTTTTCTTCTCATGCTAAGAAAAGAAATAATTCTAGGACTAAATCAAAAGGAAAGGTTGGACCTAAGGGTGGAAGAAAATGACGATGTTACATTTGTGATAAAGCAGGTCACTATGCAAGGGAGCGCCCTGATAGAAAGGACTCACACCGGGACGATGATCAAAATCCCTCTGATGGAAATCAAAGAAATGACAAATTCAATAGCAAAGGTAAGAGGAGAGCTAGGAATCGAGGAAGAGGACAACCATTCAAGAAGGCTTGAAATTCCAAGATGTATGAAATGCACTTGACCTCCAAAAGAACCTAGTGTCCATCTCAGAAATGGAAGACAAAGGCTACAAGGTAACCTTCAGCGATGGCAAGGTACGTATATGGAAAAATAATGTTAAAGATGCTTTCACTCTTGGGTTTTGAGTTGATTTTTTATATCAGGTCGATGGAAGTTCGCTAGGTGTCATGTCTTGTGACAGAACTCTTCAATCCGAACATTGGCATCGAAGGTTTTCCCACCTTCATTACAAATCTCTACCCGATGTAAGGCAGATGGTAACAGGGATGCTCGAATTCCAAGTAGAGAAAGAAGGTGTATGTCCGGGATGTGTCGAAGGAAAGCTCAAAAGAGGACCATTCCCCTCAATTCAAAGCAAGACCTTCGATATATTACAGTTGGTTCACTCAAGCATATCTGAGGCTAGCATTCAAGAGGGAGACTACTACACCATATACTCCTGAACATAATGGTGTGGTGGAAAGGAAGAATCGCACGATTATGGAAACTGTCCGGGCCATGCTACATGATCAAAGACTTCCGAAATTTCTATGGGCTGAAGCTGCAAACACTGCCGTATATGTACAAAATTGATGCCCTCATCAAGCATTGGGTTCCAAGACTCCTGAAGAAAAGTTCATCGAGAAGAAACTTGATATTTCTCATTTTAGAATTTTTGGAAGCCCTGTATATTTTCATGTGTTGAAAGAGAAAAGAAATAAATTGGGTGCATCTGGAAAGAAGGGAATTTTCATGGGCTATGGTGAAAATACTAAAGGCTATAGAATCTATGTAGCCGGTCAAAGGGAAGTCGTGATTATTCAAGATGTCACCTTTGACGAAGATATGGCTCTCAGCAAGGTGGACAATCTTCTGATTTTGAGGAGCTCTCAAGAAGCCGACACCAGGGAACTGAAAGAAAAGGATGATGAATCAATGCCTAATGTAGAAGAACCCATGGATCTGATTGATCCTCCTCCACATGAGCCTTCCTCTTCTAGGAAGAGGCCTTCATGGCTTAGGGGGATACTTGATGATGCTAAAGGACATGATGCACCCTGAGGAACCTTTCGTCAAAGTAAGAAACCTAACAGGTATCAGGGATACCTAACCATCATGAGCATGATCATACAAAATGAGCCTTCATCATTCTCAGATGTCATCAAGCATCAAGTATGGAAGGATGCTATGACCATAGAATATGAGTCTATTATGGAGAATGATGTCTGGGAAGTAGTTCCCAGACCCCGAACAAGACAATTGTTATGTCAAAATGGCTTTACAAGATAAAGCATGCAGTAGATGGAAGTACAGAAAAGTATAAGGCGCATTATATTGCACGTGGTTTCTCCCAGAAGGAAGGTATAAAATATGATATTTTCACCTATTTCGAGATATATGACCATCCGCTTGATCATAGCCCTTATGGCTTCACAAGGATGGAACCTACATTAGATGGATAGACCGCATTCTTGCATGGTTCGATCAAAGAAGAGGTCTATGTGGAGAAACCTAAAGGATTTGAGATTTATGATCGAAAATATCATGTATGCAAGTTGAAGAAGGCTCTCTATGGGTTGAAGCAAGCACCCTGAGCATGGTATGAGAGGATCGGAAACTACTTGATGAAGCTGGGATTCACTAGGAGTGAAGACGATCCTAACCTTTACTTTAAGGTTGAAGATGACAAGCCTCTCATACTGGTGTTGTATGTGGATGACCTATTTATAACAGGTGCATACCCTCTCATTTACAAATGTAAGAGGGAGTTGGCTTCTGAATTTGAAATAAAGAACCAAGGACTTGAAGTGTGGCAGAAGCCAAGGGAAATTTCCTATCTCAAGGAAAATATGTGGTGAAGATTCTGAAAAGATTTGGTATGATGGACTGCAAGCTTGTGACTATCTCGAGGATCTTAACTTTCATAAGTTATATGGTAGTGATGTCGAACCAAATTTGGGAAATGCCTCTGAGTTTCAAAAAAAAAATCATTCGCGTTGATGTTCTTGGTGAACCTTCGTCTGAACATATGTTTTACAGTTAGCATTGTGACCTCATATTTGGTTGAGCTTCACTAGATTGGTGCCAAGAATCTTCTTAGATGTCTTCAGGACACAATCTGTCATGGATTGAGATACACTGCTGGAAATATGGAACTGCATGATTATTGGAATGTTGATTAGGCAAGTAGTGTGGAGGCATTGGAGCACTTTTAGTGTTGTTTCTCTTTGGATTCTACTTCGATATCCTGGATGAGCAGGAAGCAGAAGTCGATGGCTTTGAGCACTGCTGAAGCAGAATATATTGCTACTAGAATCACCTCATATGAGGCAGTGTGGTTGCGAAAGCTCTTTAGTGAGCTATTTGGATTTACATTGGATACCACTGTGATTCTCTGTAAAAACTAGAGGTGGGATTTGATTATTGAGCAATCACGTATTCGTTAATTGCTCCAGTAGATAGACATCATCTGGGATATGGTAAGTTGATGAGTAAGGAAGCTCCATCACATTAAGATGATGTATAGGTCGATACACCTTGTCAAAGCCCCAAGGAAAGATCTAATTTGTGATTTTCCCAAATGACTTGGAGTCATCAAGAAACCCTTGTACAAGGGTCCTGCATGTTGCATACATTGAACTTTGAGAGCTCTGAGGGCTTGTGGTTCTTACTGGAGTAGCATACGACCACAGGGTGACTCACCCTCCCCTGTTGGTGCACATTGGAACAAGATGATTCTCTCTCTTGTGGAACAAGATGATTCGCTCTCTTGTGGAACAGGATGATTCGCTCTCCTGTGTAGCAGGATGATTATTTCTCCTGTGAAGCCTGGATTGATGTGTTCTCCATGGCAATTGTAGCAGGATTGATGTGTTCTCCTATGAGGCCTGGATTGATGTGTTCTCCATGGTGATTGTAGCAGGATTGATGTGTTCTCCTGTGAGGCCTGGATTGATGTGTTCTCCATGGTGGCCTGGATTGATGTGTTCTCCATGGAGATTGTAGCAGGATTGATGTGTTCTCCTGTGAGGACAAGATTGATTAGTTCTCTTGTCGAGGCATCCTACCCATGCAGTCCGGGACTCGTGGGAAGTACCTCTCATCTAATTAATGAGCAGGGAAATGAAGTTAGGGACCATAGTAGTACCGATGGACACATCGTTGTATCTATCGTACTCCCTATGCTAGGATGACCTCCATTGATCTTGGATCAATGATACTTGTCTGGAACCAATGGTAGGAGTTGTACCATACTATGACACTGACTTCAGGTCAGTTGAGACTGGTCTGGGACAAGTGGTACATACTTTGAGATTGAATTCGTGTCAATGCAGTACTGGTCTGGGATCAGTGAGAGTGGTACATACTATGACGCTAACTTCAGGTTGATTGGGACTGGTCTGGGACCAGTGGTACACTCTCTAAGACTATGATACTAGTCTGGAAGCAGTCGTAGGAGTGGTACTTACTATGAAGATGACTTCGGGTCTGTTAAGACTGGTCTGGGACCAGTGGTACGCACTCTGAGACTGACTTTGAGTCAGTGGAGGATGATACTGGTCTGGGACCAGTGGAGTTGTACTCACTATGATGCTAACTTTGGATTGGTTGAGACTGGTTTGCGACCAGTGGTACATACTCTGAGATTGACTTTGAGTCAGTATGATACATCCTCGATCATTTCTTCTTCTTCATAATTCGTACAAAAGCAGAGCAGAACAGAACAATGAAAGAGCAAAGCAGAACAATACAAATAAGTACAGGGCAGAACAAGACAAAGAAAAACAGGCTAAATAAAGCAGAGCAAGGCAATGGTCAGACTGTACAAGGCAGTGCATTTGATGGATGAATAGTAACGACCGATAGATAGATTGCAGATGAAGTTTTCCCTAGTTGAGAGGGAGTGTTAAAATTGGCAACCAGGGCAAAACTTCATGTGGGTCATCTTATTCGTGTCTGATAATATGTTCATTAGATTCCTCTCGTCGAGAGGTGTAGGATTGATATAAATATCATCCAATTCCGATAAGTATTCATGGAGATATGAATTTATTTTGATTATGGAATTATTATCAAGCCAACCTACAACTCATGTAAGCTTAGAAGCCCAACAGTCGCATCTATTCAAACACCAACGTTATGTATAAATATAGGAGGACTACAACTGCAGATCCAAAGTTTGACCAGTTTTGACCATCAGATCTCCTCTTTAGAACTATGCTATAGGTCCATTTGGATCTCCTCTGAAAGCCACAACTTTTGGTGGTGGAATCAAGTCAATCCGACGGACAGTTTGCAAGATATCGACTACCCTAGTTTGGAGGAAGCTACTGAAACTGAAGATGCAACTGCAAAAGTAAAGTTTGACCTATGTGGACTAGAATATCTCCTCATTTCAACTGCGTTGTAGGTTCATTTGAATCTTCTCTGGAAGCCGCAACTTTTGGTGGTGGAATCATGCCGATCCGACGGTCGTTTTGTGAGATATCGTCTGCCCTAGTTTGATGATGAAGCCACTAATGCTGATGCTGCTGATCTAGGGTTTGCTACTGCTGATATAAATCAGATTTATTGTACTATTTCTCTCTGTTGAATTATTGAAGATAAAAGAAGATTTGATCAAAGGGATTCCCCCACACATTGTGGGGTTTGTCCTTGGCTAGTCGCCACATCTTGTTTCTCTTGTCTTGGCTTGTTTTTTGTCGATCGTTTAATGTTCTATCTGCACTTTACTTTATGTACATGTGATTGCTAATTTGTGGAATATAATAAGAAAAAGAAGTAAACTATTATAAGCGTAGAACATACCATAACTTAACACGGTTCAACCACCTCACACCACCGGGGACACTTGAACCATCAGGCCACAAACCCACACAATACGTCCTACATCTATAATGCACCACCTAGGTCGATTATCCTTACATTTATAGCATCTGGTACTGGACAACAGTGGGGGTAGGAGGATATACCCATGGGAGACTACTTCTTGGAGTAGCAGTCATATGGGGTTGATTTTAGAGATGCCATCACCTTCAAAGATTTATACCAGCTCAAGAATAACAACAAGAATAAGGGTCCGAGTGGGGCAATTTATGTGCATGTCACTGATTTGCAACACATGGTGGGAAGGTTATTCCTTTCAACTTTTAATGACTCTTCTAAGAGCTCAGCCAGGGCATGGGTTAAGAAGCTGGATGTCTATTTCCATTTTAACCAAATGACAGAGATGGAGGGAGAGGCTCATGATTGGTGGTTCCATGGATAGGCTACTTTGGGGCATGCAGGTAATATTGCCTATAAGGAGTTCACATGGAGGGTGTTGGAGCATTACGAGAGGAGAGACCCTGAGGAGCACTTCGGAGAGCTAACACATCTCAAGCAAACCAATGGTGTTGAGACTTATATCTCTGAGTTTATGAGGATATCAATGAATGTGCCAGATTTATCATAGGCCAAGGGAGTTTCTTGTTTGTGGAGGGGTTAGCATAGCCACTGAGGGGCTTGGTGAGATCCAATAGGCCCACCACTTTGTAGGATGTTGTAGGTAGAGCTCACTATTTGCAGGATGCGCTTTCTATGACTAGAGTGTAGGTACCCACCAAATTTGTATTCTAGCAAATGGGCAAAGACATTAGGCCTTCACCATAACATGAGGCACCGACACATGGGGGGTTGGATGAGGAGACTAGGAGGGAACTCTAGAGGAGGAAGCTACGCTTCACTTACCAAGATCCTTGGGCCCCAGGCCACAGATGCACCATGGGAAATGCCCATTATATTGAGGTCTTATTTGATAGCGACCATGAGGATGATGTAGAGTAAGAGGCAGATGGATGTGGCAGTGAGTTGCATGCAGCAAGAGGACCACCTCCACCTCCACCACCTCCATCTGGGGGAGCACCTTTCGCACTTGTTGGGGGAGTGCTTGCTTCATTGTGAGGGATTCCCAAATATTTGACCTTGAGGATCAGAGGCACAGTGTAGGGGCGTCATGTGTCAGTATTACTGGACAGTGGGGCTACCCACAACTTTTTTGATGCATATATGGTATAGAGGAGGGCATTTCCACATAGAATTTTGAGGGATTATCAGTCCTTATGCCATGGGATAAGACCATGCAGTGAACCCGATATGTTCCATCTTTGACGGTGATAATGGGGAACTATTCAGTGATTGACCACTTCTTTGTGGTTGATGTTCTAGACACCAATGTGGTGATGGGTGCCTAGTGGCTCTATTCTCTTGAGCGAGTTACCACAGATTGGCAGAGATTGGAGATGGACTTCATGGGGCTGGATGGGAAGTTAATTATGATGAGGGGCATGCGCTCGTATCCGCCACAGAAAATTTCAACACTCTGGATGGAGGCAGACCTGAGGCATGGAGACATTGAGTGGGCAGTGGAGTTGAGGATTTCAGAGGTAGGGGATCAACGCCAACCACCACATCCTGGTGTTCAAGCCATCCTAGACAGATATCTAACAATATTTGGAGACATCCCACTAGAGTGACCACTTGACAGGGGGTTCAAGCATAATATTGAGCTAGAGCCAAGGGTGCATGCAGTCATCACGACTCCATACAGACATCCCAGTCCTATTAGGATGAGATTGAGCAAGCTATTCAAGAGTTTCTAGCATTGGGGTACATAGACCCATCTCTAGTCCCTTTGCTTCATCAGTTATTCTGGTGAAGAAGAAGGATGATACGTTGTAGATGTGAATTTACTATAGGGCTCTTAATAAGAAGACCCTGAAGAAGCAATGCCCCATCCCCTGCATAAATGAGCTTAAAGGAGCAAAGTACTTCTCTAAGATAGATTTACGTTTGGAGTACCATCAAATTCAGGTGAGGGATCAAGATATCCCTAAGACAACTTTCAGGTGTCACTATGATCACTTTGAATTTTTTATTATGCCCTTTGGGTTGAGCAATGCACCTTCTATTTTCCAGTCTTACATAAACCATGTGTTTTGCAAGCATTTGCGTAGGTTCATGCTAGTGTTCTTTAACGACATATTGATTTACAACATGAGATGGGAGGAGCGTCTACAACATATAGAGGAGGTACTTCATATTTTGGAGGGGAAACAATGTTATGAAAATTTGTCCAAATGTGAGTTTGGGTTGATTGAGATGCGCTACTTGCGGCATATTATTGGAGATGATGGAGTGTGGGTACATGGGAAGAAGATTAGAGCCATCCAAGATTGGCCAATTCCCCAAATGTGACTGAGTTGAGGGGATTTGTGGGCATTTGCACACATTAAAGGAAATCCGTAAAGGGATTCTCACAACTAGTGACACGCCTCACATATTTGACTAAGAAGGCGGCATTCACATGTACAGACAAGGCACTGAAAACATTTGAGCACCTCAAGAAGGTGATGAGCAGTTGTCTGGTGTTGGATTTTCCTGATTTTACAAAGCCATTCACCTTGGAGTGTGATGCATCAGGGGAGGGCATTGGTGCAATATTCTCACAGGGAGGCCACTTGATAGCTTTTGAGAGTCGAAAGCTCCTTAGTCATGATAGGTTGTACTCTATCTATGACAAGGAGATGTTGGCCATTATGCATGCATTGGGGAAATTCCTACAGTACTTGATATGCAGCAGGTTCAGAGTGAATAATGATCATAACAGTCTTTGCCACTTTTTGGAGCAGAAGGGACTAAATGAGAGGCAACAAAAGTGGGTCAACAAGATTCAAGCCTATGATTTTAACATAGAGTATGTCAACGGAAAGCTAAACACAATGGAATATGCCCTATCTAATAGGCTCACGATAATTTCACTCATGAGCATCTGCCATGATTGGAAGGCACAACTTTTGGTGTATTCCAAGGATTGACATGCGTGTGAGATCATGGATGATACTCGTGGTGACAAGTGCTACCGGGTGGTGGATGATGTCATTTACTATAAGGGGCGCATATATCTGGTACCTGGTTCACAGTTGAGGGGAAAGATTCTCCATTCAACACATGATTTGCCATATTAGGACATCAGGGGTTCCTGAAGACTTATAGGACAGTTAGGGAGTGCTTCACTTGGAGGGGCCTTAAGGGGGATGTGTTGAGGCATATGCAAGAGTGTGAAGCTTTCTAGAGGAACAAGGGAGAGTTGATTCATCTTGTTGGGCTACTACAGCTACATCCCATTCCTGAGGGGAAGTGGGAGAGAATTTCGATGGACTTCATCACAAAACTTCCTTTGGTGCAGGGTCGTGACTGTATATATGTAGTGGTGGACCGGTTGACAAAGTATGCCCACTTCTTTGCTATCCCCACCAAGTACATTTCTTCACAAGTTGCAGAGCTATTCTTTAGAGAGATTTTCCGGTTGAATGGTCTCCCCAAGACCATAGTCAATGATAATGATAATTGCTTCATGGGGGCATTTTGGTAGGAGCTCTTAAGGTTGGTGAGCACAAATCTCACTCCCAGTACTAGCTACCACCCTCAAACAAATGGGCATAACGAGATAGTTAATAAGTGGTTAGAGGGATACTTGTGGAACTATGTGACAGGGAAACAACAAGCTTGGATGAGGTGGCTGCACTTGGGAGAGTATTACTAAAATTCTACATACCATATTTCTATTGGTATTTCACATTTCCGTGCTTTATATGGATATGATGTTTTATCTTTTGATGACCTTGTTTTTGGAGATAGCAGGGCCCAAGGGTCAAAGATTGGATATAGGGGAGCAAAGACATCCTTAAGGCTCTTTGCAGACCGCCCAAAATCAACAAAAAATGTATGCAAATAGGCACATGGTTGAGATACATTTTGACGTGGGAGATTTGGTTTTCTTATGTCTCCAACCATATAAACAGTCCACACTGAAACATAATGGGGCAGAGAAGCTACAACCACGTTTTTATGGGCTCTACAAGGTGATCAAGAGGATTGGTGATGTGGCATATGGGTTGGAGCTTCCACCTGGAAGCAAGGTACACAATGTCTTTCATGTCTCATGCCTCAAGAAGGTATTGGGACATGTGACAAAAACTATTGAGCTACCCCTATTGGATGATGAGGGGCATTTGGTTCTTGAGCTTGAGGCTATTTTGGAGATCAGAGAGAGGAAATTGAGGAGTAGGACTATGTTAAAATTGGCAACTAGGGCAAAACTCCATGTGGGTCAACTTATTTATGGCAGCTGATATTTTTATTGGATCCCTCTCATCGAGAGGTGTAGGATTGATCCTAAGATCATCCGATTACGATAAGTATTTATGGAGATATGAATTTATTTTGATTATGTAATTATTATCAAGCCGACCAGCACTTGTGTAGGCTCTAGAAGCCCAAACGTCATGTTTATTCAACCTATACATTTTTGGTATAAATAGATGAGGATTTGATGTCGTTTGAAGATACAATTCTTGAGTGATCTCCTCCTCTCCACGTCTTGGGTTTTTGGAGAAGGAGTGAGACACCAAGAAAAACATACGTTGGACATGAAGTTGCCACTATGATGCCCTAACTACTGTAATGCCCTAGATGCAGCCACAGGCTTATGAGGATGCACGCAAAGACCTTGTACGTTGTTAATGGAGACCATTAATACACAGATTAGGGAATACGCTGATGTTGTACATTGATACACGGATCTGGGAATACGTTGTTCCTTACACGCAAGATTGTCTCGTGTTAAATCTGCTTCGTTGTCATATGGAAGAGCCGCAAACATTATATGCTTATCATGAGGAGAATGCAATACATAAAGGTATAATATGCATATGGGAATGAACCACGCAGTCATATGTTACGCTGGTCAATACGTTAGGCATAAATACGCTGGACAGTAACTCATACAAATGAATACACGCGTCTAGGGTTATGTAGGGCATAAGATATATACGCTGGACATGAAGTTGTTCATGGTTACACGTAGTCTAGGGTTTCACGGGGCACAAGATTAATATGCAAATCATAAAGATACATCCTCCACCTAGCCGCAGTAAGGGTAGGAACTTATACGCACAGCATGAAGACAAGAAAGTCTACATGATGCCATCCAGAATCATTACACGCTTCAACGTGAGGACATCTAGATTCAACGCAATTAATGAAGAGTCCTTCATCACAACAATAGCTACATATTCTCAGTCAACATACACACGGTGTCACTCAGTCTAAATATATATACATGCAGTCAAATGTAGCCACAATCTACACAGTCAACGTAATGCTCTCAATCTTTTATACGTAGGGCAGAGAAACCATACACGCTAGAAATTATGCAGGCTATGATGGATGAAAAAGGATATCAGTATATATATGTGCCCCTACTAGCTCAGCATTAATGTCTCAACATCAATTTAAGGATGAGCTTCTCAATCGTTGTCACAATAGTGATCTCTCAATTATCACTACAGTTTATATATAGTGTTTATGTAACATGATGAAACTGTCATTATAATAATGAAGCCCTAAATGAAGTTATCTAACAAAGAGCATAGTGAAGATATAAATAGATCTCATCATTGGAAAGATGTTGCTATAACAACTTCAAAAGGTACAACCAGCATGATCTCAGTAAAGGTACAACAATGGTGCAACTGTGATGAATGATGCAATGGGCAACATCATGATAAGTGTGATCATGAGCAGCATGATGGTGCTACACAGTAAGGTGCAGCAAATGGATGAGATGCAACACGATGATAGGTGAAGGAGTCACCTTGAGAATCAGTTGAAGTAGAATGTCTTCAACTGATCTCATCATTATACGAAATGATCTATGCTAGATCTAGATAAGTCAAAGCGTTGACTTCTGTTGTAAATGTACTCTCTCTCTCTCCCCCTATTGAACTTTGAAGATAAAAGAAGATTTGATCAAAGGGTTTCCCCACACATTGTGGGGTTTGTTCCTGGCTTGCGCCATATCTTGTGTCCTCTTGTCTTGGCTTGTCTTCTATGTTTTATATTTATGTTCTATCTGCAGTTTATTTTAATGCTGATGTGATTTCTAACTATGAAAATTTAAATAAATTGCTCTAGCATAGAACATACCTAAACTTAACATACTATCAGGGAGTATTTGGTGTAGTGGAGGAATTCGACAGATGAGGATGCCACATAGGAGGGTGATCATATTCTACAACACCCTGCATTACAGTTGCTTGGGGACAAGCGACATTTGGGAGGAGAGAACTGTGATGTCCCCTCTACCTAAATTCACATAGCAACTACACCATTTTGCAATTTTGTTCAAGTAATATTAATTTTTGGCTCAACTTAGGACAAGTGGGTGGAAAAGGGAAAATTACTTCATTTTGTGGAAGAAAGCATAGCCAAACCTTAGAAAAGGGGAAATATTAAAATGCTAGTGGGAAGTGGGGGCCACCCAAAGGGGAATTCACACCCCTTAAGCTAGTATGCATTTGTGGAAGGAGAATAAAAGCGAGGCAAAGCGAATTGGAGGAGAGAGAAGAAAGGTGGAGCCAACAAGTATAAGTGTGAGGAGAGTGCCTCCATTTGGGACTTTTTGATCATTTTACATTGTCTCTATTGTTCTCTTGAGTTGTTCAACCAAGACTACATAATGTTGCTTAGCACACAAGGTTTTCATGTGAAAATATCACGCTACCTTTGGTGGACGTCAAGTGCCATCCCTAGGAGGTCATATACACTACATTGTGGAGTTGTTCAGGGAAGTTTTTCAGGTGCTTTCATGGAGTTGCCTTAGCAGACTAGGCACAATAGGAGAATTCACACTTCTTGGGGGAGCTAGTTGTGGATCAGATCTTTTGTTGGGCTTCCAGGGAGAGATTTGGATTAATATTTGTTGGAGATTTGGGGTACTAGCAAAGCTTATTTCTGTGGGAATTTTGTAGTGATTTTGGCACATGCGCAAAGGCATTTCTTTAAAAATTCGTGGGAGCTCGGAGGATAAGAATTTGGGGCTAATTTGAGTTGGGATTTTGCAAAGGCATCCAAAGGAACATTTGGCTAGTTTTTTCTAGCATTTTGGATGGCTTGCTAGCATTATTCCATGCAGTGCGTGTAGCTAGTCTCTTTAGGCAACTCACACCATTTTGTGGGTTTTCAGGAGTCCATTCGAGTGGCCAAATCCTTTATGGGTTTGGTGGAGCAGGTTGAGATAAGGGGGTTTGTCGGAGTTTCAACTATTTTGGAGTGGCTTGGAGCATTGCACAACCATTTTTAATCAGCCAACAAGAGTAGACTTATTGCACCAGTGCACACTTTTAGAGGGAGCTTGTACTTGCACTTTGGCAGCCATTCTACACCTAAATTTTTGACCAGCTTGCAATAGCAAGCCCAAGTTCCTCATTTTATCCATTGTTCTCTCGTATTTTGTTAATGAATTGGCTCAACTCAAATTTTGTTATCTTGTGTACTCTAGTTAAGGTTTATTTTGAGTTGAATGGCATGCATGTTGTGGTTTATTATTATATTTTCATAGTCAAAATATTACACATACATAGTAGATACCCATCAATCATTGAGTACAATGCTTTAGGTGTCTAGTTGAGTCCATGTAGTGCCTTCTTCAACTTGCATATGCACCTCAAATCCTTACGTCTATTCAAAGTACACCTCTTCCTCAACAACCCTATTTAGGAAGGTTGTCTTCACATCCATCTGATGTAACCTACACTCCATCTATGAAGCAGTAGATATAACAACTCTAGTATAAGTATACCTAGTGACTAGAGCAAATATCTCGTCATAATCCACTCCCTCCTTCTAGAGGAGCTCTCTCGCCTTTTGGAAGAGCCCTCGTTTGCTTCTCAATATTGCCATCTGCATCATTCTTGATCTTGTAGATCCACCTAAATCTAACCATTGATTTCCCCTCTGACCTCAACACAATATCTCAGACATCATTCGTCATGATGGAAGCATACTCTTCCACCATGGCATCTCTCCAAACCTATTGACTTGTTGGCCTATTGCCTCCTTATAACTGCTACGTTCAAAATCAGTGATTTCACTCATGAACACATTGTAACTAGGAAATTATCTTGACAATTTTCTCTCCCTAAAAGTATTGCTAGGAGCCTCCATGTGCTCCTAAACATCTTCCAATGTCTACTCAAGCCATTTGGCCTCCTAACAGAAGTTGAAGAAGCCTTTAACTCCTCTTGATCTTAATATTGAGTCCTTGTTGTTAGCATTGTTGGTCTCTCTTCAATCTTTAGAGCCTCTCACTTTGTATCCTCTTCCACTATTGGAAAGGGTTCATGTGACTTCCTAAAGGCTTGACCCTCCTCAAATTTGACATCCTTGCTCACCACAGTCTTCACCTGTGATCGAACATACATATTATATGTCTCTAAAGTGTCACTATAACCCACAAAGATGTCTTTCTATGATGAGGGCTCAAACTTCGTCCTCTTCTCAAAAGGTACATGGATATGTATTAAACACCTAATGATACAAAAAATGACCAAGTTTCAGTCTCACCCCTTTGAATTCTTCCTCGGGAGTTTTGTCCTCGAAGACCTTGTGAGGACTCTTGTTCTAAATGTACACTGTTGAAATTGTAACTTGAGTTAGTCTTCATAATTGTCATTGTATCAATGTGTATTCTATGTAAAAACAAAACAAAAATTATTATTATTCTCTAGCATGTTCTTCATGTTGTTTTTAGCCAAAAGAAAGTGTAAAATGGCGTGTTCTTCGTGACCCTTGTAAAAGAAGCAAATTTTTTGTCAAGTGTCATTTGTCTTACCAATAAGTTAAATTGACCCTCCTACCACTCAAGCCGGCTCAACTACATGTGGCACCCATGTGGCCGTCGAAAATATTAGCGAGAAAAGGGTTACTTGATTTGTCCCTTAATCATAGGAGTCGGAATGAGTTCGTTATTTTTTATGACTTGAATTCCTATAATTTAGGAATCAGCCCCTAAAAATTAATACAAGCTAGGTTGCAATTAACTGATGTGTTGAAATTGAAAGTCGAGTTCTTGATTTTCTAGTGTGATTTAATTGAGGAAAAACACAAGTGATTGAGTTTCAAGTGGTTGACTTGAATTAGGACGAGTTGCATGAGAATTTAACTCATGCTAACTCAATCAATCACAAAATCATCACATAATTACAAAACTCACTAATTTTAACCATTTGATTTGCCCTTAAAAGAAGGAACAAAGGCATAAGTTTAATGATTGTTTCGGTGTACACAAGTTGATGAGACCAAGCAATAGGAAGCACGAGTTTGTGCATGGAGCTTGTGCGAGGAAGAGTGTGCAAGATAAGCTTGTGCACAAGTTGGTAGAGGGCACCAGAGATCAACACTCTTGCACAGGTTTAAAGCTTAGATCAAACAGGAAAGACAAGTGTGTCTTTGACATTAAAACAATTGTATTTTGTAAGACATCAATTGCTCAGTTTTTGCTATCAATAAAGTTCTCATTAAGCAGAGGGTTTTCCCAATTGGGTTCCCTAGACAATTCTATGTTTTTGAATTATGTAATTGTTTTTTTATTTTTGTTCCTATTCCGGTGCATCTAGTAGAGAAATTATGTGTTTATCTGAGAATAAATTTTATTTTAGATTGCTCATATTAGCAGATCAGAATTTCGTGAACTTTCTACATGGCCTCAGATCTCTTGGAACAGATTTAAGAACAACACTAGTGAAAATATTCAAGAGGAAAGACGTTTGAGTGAGGAGAGTCGCAACCTCTATAGGAGTTCGTCCAATGGGAGAAAGACAAGTTTTCTTGAGGGTTATTTATGCGTTGGAGTAGGCCTAGTTAGAGGAACTCACTGGTAGATTCAATGGTAGTTTTTTTCGTGTTCTAAGAGTGGTAATTCTCTATGGAAGAGGTTTCATATCTGTTAATCAAGGTTATCATTGATGTCAATATGGCATTGTTGGAGATGGCAAATATTCTTGTGATGCATGATGTTGCCCAAGATGCCCATGAAAACCTAGCTCTTGATTATTGATCATAAACCCCTTGCTTTTTTCCCCATGAATGATGCCTAATCTAGCATTGGTTGAATGATGCCCTAAGTACTTCTACTTGATCTAGTCCTAGTTAATGCTTGCCCTAGCACTTCTATTGAAGGCACCATCCTATGCAAACTTTGACCTTTGGGTTACCTAGAATGATGTCCTATGAATAAAAAACATGTATGTCAATGAAAACCCTAAAGTCTTGTAAAAATATGAAACCCTAGATGTAACCTTAGGTGTAACCTTAGGTGTTAATTGCAAACCATAGCCCTAGATGGTTATACTTGAATAAATGCCAAGAAACCCTAGAATTTACTTTGTAGAAGTGAAACCCCTAATTATTAATGTATCCCTTAACCCTCCAAGACCTTGTCACATGTATCCCTTGAAGTCAACCTACAAAAGGAAATTAAGATGACTCCATAATGGCATGTAGGCCTAGGCACAAGGTCAATCCATCCTATATCACATGGACATACCACTATATATAGAAGCACTCAACATCACTTGGAGGAAAATTTGGAAAAATCAATTTGAAACAAGAAGTGTGAGAAAACACATGGAGGATAACTTCATAAGCAATGAGAAAAAAGGAAGAAGAGAAGAGGAATTTGGGACTATTTTTGGGTCATCTTCCTCGCACATGTGACAAAAACTAGGGTTTCTACAGTAGAGTTACACCATCCCTTATAGAATTCAAGTAAAAGGTCAGTATACCATCAATTCTACTAGATGAAATTATAAGAAGAAGCTCTCAAGCCAAGCGAAGAAGGAAAAAGCCCACACGTGGGATTTTTTAGAAGTTTCAGGTAGCCAAGAATTGTAGATCTGTGGAGGAAGGCCTAAATACTAGTGTAGCTGAAATTTGTGGTAATAGAAGTCAATTTGACTAGTGTTGACTTGGGCAAGAAGAAGAAGTAGTGAAGAAGGGACTTGTGACTTGGCCTTGGAGAGGTTGTTGTGTCAAAGGTCTTGGTCTTGGTATTTTTCACTTGAAGTTTCTATAAGAAAAATAATTCATTTGGGTTTTCCTTTCAAATTGGAGAGTTTTTTGCCGTGGTTGATTGCCTACATTTTGTGTCTCTTATCTCCTAATTGTTTGTGATTTGGTAGTTGTTTGATGAAAAGGAACACCATAATAATCGAAGTCAAGAAAAAAATATCATCTAAAGAAGTAAAAAACATTCATAAGTAGTTATCATCACAAGAGAAATCACTTAATCCTAATGCCCTGGATTTGTCAACATGGTATCAAACCTAAGGTAACAAATCAAGGAAGGGCAGCTCATCAAGAGACGTAGAAGAATTCAAGGATTGGAACTCTAGAATGGCATCAAAGTAGATCTAAAATATCATCTCATCCTAAAAGCATCTTGAAGTCAAGATCTACAAGGATGTGTTAAAACCCTAGATCGAAGAAGAAGTCTACACCAGAAGAAGTCTTAGGATCCTCAAGAAATCACCAAAGAAAAGGACCACAAAGACCCTACTTCCACTCAAGTTGAAAAGATATAAAATCAAAGTAACTTGAAGTATACTCATCCAAGAGAAGCAAGATCAAGGACGATGTCGTCATCATCAACAAGGATGTTGTCATCATCATCAAAAGTTCTAAAGTGATCTCCCTCTCTTTGGACCCATGGATCACTCTTGTATAAAAATTGTCCTCATCAAGGATAAGTTCTCTATTATCTATATCATCATCGAATTCAAGGAAGCATCAAGTGGAAGAAGCATCTTCACAGGTATATTTATGTCTGCATCTAAATCTTTAAAAAGGTCTTTTTGCAAGGAAAGAAAAAATTTGGTTGGGGCTTCAAACTTTCTTGCATGGAAGAAGAGGACATATCTGAATCTCATTAAAAATGAGTTCATGGAACATGTTAAGGGCTCAATATCAAAACATCCAAAAGAAGACGATAAAACACTTGCAAGGTTCATGAAGGGGGAAGTAAGGGCTCAAAGGATTCCCATAGAATCCATCAAGGATTCCCTCATTCCGTATGTATCTAAACTCGAAATTTCGAAAGAAATATATTACAAACTGGTAGAGTTGTTTTCCATAAGAACTGCAAGAGAAGTGATCTCATTAAAGAAAGAACTCTACAAGCTAAGTATATCAAAAGAAGGAATAGTCTCATACTTTATGAAAATATATGAAATAAGGGATCAACTTCAAGATCTGGGAGAAATACTGTCTGACAAAGAGATGACCACTGTAGTACTAAATGCACCACCAGAAGAATGGGGTAACTTCACATCACGCATTTATGGGAAGAAGGAAGCTACTCCATTCAAGGATCTATGCTCACTATGAAAGATTGAAGAAGCGAGGTTGAAGGAAAAAGCTAATGTAGGATCAAGTGAACAAAATCAAGCATATGCTACAATGACAAAAAGAAAAGGAAAATTTGGAAAGTTTGGTCCTCATAAAAGGAAGAAGAATATGGCCAACGTTCAATGCTATGGATGTTAAGAATATGGGCATTACAAGACAGATTGTCTTAAGCTCAAGAAGGACAATAATAAAAGAGGAAGAGAAGAAACCCATATCACTGAAGAAGTGGAGGAAGTTGAAAAGAAGAAATCTAAGAAAGAGGAGGTAAAAGATATCTACTATGATTGGGATAGTCTTTCTCACCTAGTTCTTTTCAAGTTTCTATTTTCCTTTTCAAGATTTTTTGTTGTAAGATATGACCATCATGAGTCCTAATGAGCATGATAGGATGCATCATGGCGTCATAAAAGCATTGAAGGCAAGAGTTCATGAAATCATCATCGAGAAACATGCAAGATAGAAGTCTATGACAGTCACCTATGCAAGGATGTAGCTCTTGTAAACCTCATTAGAATCATAAATGGTACTTATGAGGAAAGGGAAAAGTCATATGGTACATAGCACATCATACATCAATCAAGAGGAAAAAGTTTGTTGAATGAGGATACTCAAGATCCTTTGTTGGAATCTTCATTGGAAGGTTCACTAATCAAACAGAAGCAAGTGTTTTATGAAGAATTCTAACTTGTGGGAATTCATGGGATGATGGAATGATGTCAAAAGAAGTGAAGAAAATCAAGGAATTGAAATTCTTTAATCAAGGAATTTGTTGAAGGAAGTCTAGATGACCTAAGGTAAAATGAGGTATATATGCTTGTATTTGATAAAATAGAGTCATGGCATATGGTTGTAGGTAACATGGATAAATGCTCTATCCTGAGAGCATGATAAAAAGAATGGAGCTCGCCCTTTGAAAGGATGTAGGAAGGCATGGGTCACACATTGACTAGATGAAATCATCATAATACGTCCTCATATGAAATATGAGGTGGCTGAAAAAAAATGGAGGAACTCTGATTGGAAGTTCCTGGAAAGGAAATATGTGAATAAAGAAGGAAGAGATCATGAAATATGCAACTATGGAAGAGGAAATCAACATCGCAAGGCTGAAATATTTGACTATGATATCTCCATGTAAGATATGAAGACCCCAATGAAGTCTGAAAAAGAAAGAGACCCTTGGTAGTATATATATCTTTTAGGGATGTGTCAATATGTATGTAGGATGTTGATGCAAACAAGGACATGTCATGATGAAATACCATCACAAAGGTATTTTTTTATTTAAATCATCATTTTCTATTTTTGAACAATATCTAGATGGGCTAATGTAGGGCTACCAAAGGAAGAGTTTTAGATGTCGTCTAGAACTGACACTAATTTGGTAGGATGGAATATCCTGAAGGAAACATGATGCGAAGAAGGTAGCAAGGTATGAAGGAAAGGCCATATATGGACTAATGGATCACTTTCCATTGAAAGAAAGGATGACATGATTGACATAATTCATGAATGAAAATGATTGATGGTCAATGCCCTACGAAGAAGTCCCAAAAGGATGAAGACTCCTGAATAAAGAAAAATAAGTTCATGACATCGAAAGGAGGAGCTCTTCAAGCAGTTGGTTGTCCCATGATCTCCACCTAAAGAGCTATTGGAAGCAAGTCCCCAGTCAAGAGGGAGCTTGGTCAATTCCCTAATTAAGAGGGAACTCGGGTACATTCCTTTTATAGGAATAGGTACATTCTTTCAATGGAATGGGTATGTGGTCCCTAAGTTCAGAATGAGAGATAGACACATCATTTTTGTCTTCATTTGGGAAGATAGAATGGAGGATTGGGTAAGCATCTAACATAAGATACTCTTTGAGGATGTGGTAGGGCATCCGATATAAGAGAAGTTTTAGAGGATTGATATTCTTTGAGGACTGGGAATCCAAGATAAAAATAGTCCTGACATAATATATTTTGAGAGAACCAGGGTACGGTATGTTCCAAGAGAGGAAATGATGGGGGTGTCCATAAATCATTGGTCTTGCCAACATGATACTCTAATGTTGTGGAGAGATAGTGTTGTTAGGCAAGGCCTTGCTATGTGAACATGTTGGAGGATATGATGCTAAATAGATGTGTTACCAATCCGACTCTCCTTATGAGAATTCTTCAAATTGAGAATGTCCAACTACCTTGTATAGGTTATGAATACCTCCCTAGTTAAGAGGGAGTGTTGAAATATGTAACTAGGTTCGGTCTTCATAATGACATGTGTAATCATGACTTTATGTAATTGATGAAAAGAAGAAGACAAATTATTTTGTAGTGCTTGAGTCATGGGTTTCATGCTCAATGAATTTTATTTTTAGTTGAAGCTCCCATTGTGGGCTATTAGGTTTGTTCATCAAGTCGTAAAGTCTAGTGAGTCAATGTCAAGAAATGAAGACCCAATTTAGGCATGTTATACATTGTAAAAAAAATTTGTTTGAGTCATTAACCCTCCAAGACCTTATCACAAGAACCCCTTGAAGTTTGCCTACAAAAGGAAATTAAGATGATTCTAGAATGGCATGTTGGCCTAGGCACAAGATCAAGTTGACCTATATCACATTGACAAACCACTATACATAGGAGCACTCAACATCTCTTGAAGTAAATTTTAGAAAAATAAATATGAAACAAGAAGTGTAAAGAACACAAGGAAAATAGCTTCATAACCAGTGAGAAGCAAAGGAAGAAGAGCGAAGGGAATTTTGGATTTTTTTTGGGCTGTCTTCCTCACACGTGTGACAAAAAATAGGGTTTCTACAGTCGGGTTACACCAATCCTTATAGTAGCCAAGTAAAAGGTCACTATGCCATCAATTGTGTTGGACGAGTTTATAAGAAGAAGCTCTCAAGCCAAGAGAAGAAGGAAAATATCATCAAGAACATTAATTCAGCCCACACGTGATTTTGCAAAAGTTTTACGTAGCCAAGAATTGCAAATCTGTGGAGAAAGGCTAAAATATCAGTGTAGCCGAAATTTGCATGAATAAAATTCAATTTGACTAAAGCTAACTTGGGCAAGAAGAAGAAGCAGTGAAGAAGGGTATTGTTACTTGGTCTTGGAGAGTTTGTTGTGTCAACGGTCTTGGTCCTGGTATTCGTCACTTGAAGTTTCTACAAGAAGAAGAATTTTTTTGGGTTTTCCTCTCAAATTGGAGAGTTTTTAGCCCTTGTTGATCGCCTACATTCTTTGTCTCTTGTCTTCTCATTGTTTATGATTTCGTAGTTGTTTGATGAAAAGGAAAATTATAATAATCTAAGTCAAGAAAATAACCTAATCTAAAGAAGTAAAATCATTCACATGCAATTATCATTACAAGAGAAATCACTTAATCCTAATGCCCTAGATTTCTAAACACTTGTGTAGCTAATGATTTTGCTAGGTGTTTGAGTCTAGATTTAAGACAATTTTGGTGGACATCTTATGTATTGTTTGGAGGGAAGTTAGAAGGTGTCTTTGGTTTTGAATAATGTAACTAGTCAGTCATCATAATTGTATTTGAGTCACGATGTAATGTATTTGTCAAGAAAAGGGAAATTATTATAAAACAAAATTGATTTTATGAGCATGGGTTTCATGCTTCTAGGTCAAGCTTCTATTGTAGACTTTTAGGCTTGTGTCAAAATTCAAAGTCATATCCATTTTGTAAAGGACCTTCCTTGGGTTCCTCATGTTGAAGAAGAAAACATATTTTTATGTCAATAAGCCTCCATCTACCAAGTCGGCTCCATCTTCTCCTAGTCGGCCTCATTGAAGGGACAATGTTATTCGACCTATTGGAGGAGAGACACATGAAGTGGATATTCAATTCAAGTGAAGGAGGAGATGTGAAAACGTCCAAGAAAGAAGTATTTCATCATTACAAGGAAAGGAATTGTCATAGCAATGGAAATCTTTGGAAACCGAAATTTCTTCCTCAAGTATAAGGGAAGTCAAGTGTTATGCTCTTGACCTACAAGAAGATACCCGAATACCAAATATGCGAAAATATACCCAGAACACAGAATAATAAGAAATAACATCAAGTATTTTTATTATTTAGAAAGGAAGGCAATGTTCACTTACCTCTTTGAGGGGGCAACCTCCAATAGAGCTAGGCTCAATTACAAAATAAGACACAATGCTCCTCGAGGGGAATCTCTATCCTTTATATAGGATTCATACATGCAATACCATGGTTCTTATTAATACCATCTATCTAATACCATGGCCCATTTGCAACTAACTGTGGTCCTTTCTTTAAATGTGGGTCAACAACTTACAGTTATTAATATGGGCTTTATTGACTCTTTACTTAACTATAACTATGACTCTATCCTATTACATAAATAAGGGGGTTAGGGTTGGACCCTAACATGCCCTCCCCCATAAGAATAGCCTTGTCCTCAAGGCTGAAGCTGCGGAAACTACTGAAGGATAGTGGTTGGTTCCTAGATTGCATCTTCCAAAGAGGTGTCTTTCCACTTAACGAGGACTTCGTTGATCATGTGGCGGCGCAGGTGCCTTTCTCGTGTGTCAAGAACCTATTCAGGTTGGAGCCAGATTGATCCTTCTTCATCTAATTCAAGTAAAAGCCCAAGGTCATTTTAAAAACTTTGTTTTTAAAGCCCAAGGTCATTTTCTCAGTTTTGTAAATAAGTGATGAAATTTCAAAGTCTTCAAA
>APFE030314768.1:37776-67638 GCA_000404065.3 Pinus taeda
AATAAGATTCCAAACTAAACTATTTATGTATCTGGTCTTTAAAGCTGCATGTATTCAACATTTGTTTAAGGAGAGTCGGTTGGCTAACTTCTGCTTTAAGTTGGGCTGAGAAAACGGAATCGATGAGTGCTGGCACCACTTTTTCAGCTGCATTTATGATACATTTCATGGTCATCCACTGACTATGCGGTTTTACCAAATATGTCCAGTAACATTCCCAATTTAATCTTTTTAGTACTTGGATTTATTTTTCCTTTTCTTGTGCTTTCTACTTCTAACCCTCCTCTAATTTTGGTTTGTTTGGTAAATATCCCGGAGTAGTTTCAGCGATTAAATTTGCTCTGTGAAAATTCTCATTTATACAGTCAATGAGAATACTTGCTGTCGTAGCTGCTATTCCTGCCGCTTTTTCTGCTTCTTTGATTTGATCATCCCACTTACTAAAGAGAAACTCTTTATGATTCTCATTTATCCTGGGTGCGCCTACCTATTTTCCTTCATCTTCATCCTTCCAAGTCAGATAATCAGTCACCTGTTTGTCAACCAGATCATAGTCGCTTCGTAACTCGACCACTTGATTAGTGATCTTATCACTCATTTCGCAATAGTAACTCCATTGTGATATCTTTTGTCCCAACACTTCTTGTTGCTGCAGTAGTTGTTCTTTCAAGGCAATAGATTCTGAAATAAACTCTTTAAGCTTAGGCTCATCTTTATGCATCTCTTGTAAATTTCATGTTTCCTTCCGTTCCAGACTTCTTTTGAAACCTATTGCATTTGTTGAAATCTCCTTGCAACTTTCATTGTTGTGCCCATTATTAGTATTGGCTTGTTGCAATTGGTTAGTACTTATTTATCTTCTTCGTTCTTTTCCCAACATTGTTGTTACTTCTGATCGTTGTCGAATAGTTCGCAGAAGCATGATGGCTCCTCCGAATCTAAGACAGTTTTAGTGAGCTTTTCAGTGGATTAACTGTTGTCTTTCCATAACGTGCCAAGCTCAGCGTCTTGATGCAGTGTATTTTCTAATTTCCTTTTCTTTCTCTGTCTTCTTACTACTGGTTTATGTTGAGGACTATAAAAGATGTCCAGAGGAGGAATTTCTTCTATATTAAGTACAAGCTCAGAAGATGGAGTGATAGGAGCATGATCTTTTTCTGAGATATTGCTGACTATGGTTAGGATTACTCCTTCTGCAATTTGAGTATTGCTCGTAGGTGTTTTATGACGGGTGGTGATTTGATGATGCGAGAGGGAGGATCTTTTTGCAGGCAGGTAATAACTTGTTGTTGTGGAATTTCCATTGACTGAGCTGTGTCCTTAGCTGCCTCTTCGCTCTTATTTTGGTCGTTCCCGGATCTTTTAGAATGTTCAGATACTTCTTGTGCAGATTTAGCTTTAGATCTGGAACTGCTTGAATTTCCACTGAGGCTAATGCTTGGAGTTGGTTCTCTAGCAAGTAATCGTAGCTTTTCTAAAGGAATAGTGGCCAATCTTTTTTCCCTGTATACCACGAAATTTTGAAAGTCTTCTGGAGATAATTGCGATTGGGCTTCCCGCAAAATTTCTTGAAGCGAGCCTTTATTTTGGAATAAGTCATCAAATAAATCCTTTTTTCCAAAGAACACTTTCACCTTGACTGTAGTTGTGAAATTCTGAGCAATTTCATTTAGGTCAAATGGTCTTGCCGGGATTTTAAATAACTGCAGACATGTTATATTCTGTATTTCTGTAAATGCATGACCTACATCGAACAGTGAAAAGGCCCCACAAACCACAGGAAATTGTGGCCATATAGCCTTCTTCTTGTCCTTTAAATCCTTTATTAGGCCGCCTTCTAAACAGGTTTGATATGCAATTTCTCGAGCCAGAATTTTATCAGGGATATACAAAGGTAGAACATGGGGGGGGACAGTGCTTCCAAATACTCTAACATAGGTGAATAATTCCTCCCCGAACCATCTTGTGATGGGGATGATATCTATCTATGCCTCAGGTGAGCACCTCGGGGGGTCTTTATCATATAACATTCTATACAAGGGTAGGATAAGCACGTGACAAATTTGGTAGAAATATGGAATGAACTGGGAGTCCCATAGTATCTTATGATAGACATGGATGGGTAATGGGCCTTGAGTTGTCCATTTCCAACCCATAAAAGGAAATTTAGACACATAACAAATCGAATCCATAACATATGCGGATAGGTAAAAAGGAGGATAGATCCTTTGAGACATGGATCTTTCAGACCGGTAATTGATAATAGCCGTGATTAGGTTATCAGAAAATACCTTGGCCCAATCTATAATTATGGCATTTGTGGCAGCATCTATTAATGGTAACCATTCAGATGAAAACTTATTGATATCTGGCTTTCCAAATAATCTAGAGAGCATGGCCGCAGCAAAACAATATGGGGAGGTGAGGGAACAAGTGTTGTACATACCATTTTTGTCTTTCTTGAGCGGTTCATATTTTCTGGACCAATCCTTGGTGGTCTCTGATAGGTTCAGGTTCTCTGCCACGAACTTTTCAATGAATTGCGTATTGCAAGTTGCCTGCGGCTCAGGAAGATGATACATGAGCTTTAAATCTTGTGCAGCGAATGATCCGATGAGCCCTTGTCCTTGAACCTTGAACTGTTTGTTTTTCATTTCCGCATTATCAAGTATCCACTTGATCATGTCCGTATATGGGATAATTTTGGGCCTTGCTGCTATCCTATGTAGGAATGAGCATGCTAATTCTTCTAGGGATGCTTCAGAAGAACCCTGTGAGTCTGAGCCAGCAGTAACCTTCATTATTCTGGGGTTTTCTTCTTCAAGCAGTCTGTACATGCCTTCCCATGTTGATATCCCTACATCTCTGTTGCAAGCTGTGTCTATATATAAAGGTGCCATTCCCTTCACCTCGGAGCTCTGAGCTTTATTTTTCTTTCCCATTTCTTCCTGTGTATTGCTTTGTATATTCCTCCGTTCTCTGTTCCTGCGGCTCACAAGTGAAATGGAAATGACTGATCAAGAAAGGTGATGGGAGAGTTTTAAATGCAGTAGATACATCAAATATGTCACCTTGCATGAAGTAATTCTTTGAAGAGCACGCGTCCATATTTCATTAATAACTGACAACTAATCCCTTTCTTAACATTTAAAGCGCATGATCTTGAGTCAGATTATGGTAAGTGGATTTTCTTGAATAGCATGCCCGAAAGATTCGCGATGGAGTGATTTTGCGATTTGCTTCGCAACTTCGCAGATCGCGACATCGCATTATCGCATTATCGCACTATCGCAAATATAACGTCGCAGAGCTGGTTTGGCTTAATACCGCAACCATCGTTTTGTCGCGATATCGCATCATCGCAGATCCCAGAAGTTTTACGTTTGCCAAATTTCGTTAGCCCATTTCCTGCGATATGCGATCTCGTGATCGGTGTTATCGCAAATTGGTAAATCTTGAAGTTTTTCTTATTATTTTTTTCTATTGTGGTGCGATAGCCAAATGATGGTACTTTACTATCATTTTATGATGCGGCTTTTTTTTTAAAGACTTTTTCTTATTATAAACTTATGTTTTAAAGTATTCAAAAGATCTTCCTAAGCTTACGATGGTAACCTTATTTTGAAGAAAGGAAACTCTTTCTTTTCCAAAAATTTAACTAACGGTCTCCATTCATTTAGTATTTTGGATAACACTTAAATGAAAAAGGGGGGGGTTGTTGCTGGCCACAACACAATCCTACATCAATTTTTTCCTTTAGCCTAGTTTCTTCTATCTTGCATAGTGACCACAGATCCTTGAATGGAGTAGCTTCCTTTTTTCCATAAATGCTTGATGTAAAGTTACCCCATTCCTCTGGTAGTGCATTTAATACTACGGTAGTAATCTCCTTGTCGGCCATTATTTCTCCCGAATCTTGAAGTTGGTCCCTTATTTTAGATATCCTCATAAATTATGAGGCTATTCCTTTTTCTTTTGATATCCTTAGGTCGTAGAGTTCTTGTCTTAACGAAATTTCTTCACTTGCAGTGCTTACGGAAAACAACTCTACCAATTTGTCATATATTTCTTTTGAAGTTTCAAGTTTAGATACATAGGGAATGAGGGGATCCTTGATGGATTCTATGAGAATCCTTTAAGCCCTTACCCCCCCTTCATTTATCTTGCATGTGCTTGAGAATCTTCTTTTGGGGGTTTGGTGATTGAGCCCTTAACATGTTCCATGACCTCATTCTCTATGAGATTCAGATCTATCCTTTTCTTCCATGAAAGAAAGTTTGAAGCCCCAACCAACTTGTTGCTTTCCTTGCAAATAGAAATTTTGACAGGTTCAGATGTAGATATAAATATACTTGTGCAAATTCTTCTTCAACTTGTTTCTTCCTTGAATTTGATGATGATATAGATAGTAGAAAACTTCTACTTTATGAAGATAGTTTTCTTAAAGAGTGATCCTTGGCGCCAACGAAAGGGAGATCACCTTAGAAATTTTGATGATGATGACAACGTCCTTGATCTTGGATGAGTAGACTTCAAGTTACTTTGATTTTTAGATCTCTTCAACTTGAGTAGAGGTGGGGTATTTCTGGTCTCTTTCCTTGATACTTGACTTGAGCGAGGATCCAAAGACTTGTTCTTAGATTGATATAGGTTTTTGACGCTTCCTTTAAGAATGTAATGTATATCTTGACTTAAAAATTCTTGAGTGCCCCTTGTTGAAAAACCCTTCCTTGATTTTGTCACCTTAGCTCTAATACCACGTTGAGAAATATAGGGCATAGGAATTTAGGTGATTTCTCTTTGATGATAACGATTTGTGAATACTTTTTACTTGTTTAGATTAGGTTTTTATTTTATTTATATTATTATAGTGATATTCTTCATCAAACAACTACAAAACTATAAAAATTAATAATACAAGAGACACAAGATGTAGGCGATCAGCTAAGGCCAAAACCTCTCCAAATTTAGAGGAAAGCGCAAACAAATTCTTCCCTATAAAATCTTCAAGTGATGAATTCGAAGACCAAGAACAATACCCTTGACCTACCAATCACTCCAAAACCTATTCACAAGGCTTCTATAATCAACTTCTTCTTTTTTGAGTCAACACTAGTCAAATTGCCTACTTTCCTTTGGATATTAGCTACCCTTTAGATTTTGGCCCCTTATTTCATAATTGCATCCCTTGACCTCTTCAAAAACCCTAGTTGCAACACGTGTAAGGTATTTTCACCTTATTTTGCACCTTGATTCCCTTTGCTTGGATACTGTGACTTCCTTCTGCAATTTGGCTTGAGGACTAGCTTGATTTCTCCTTGATTTGACCTCCAAGAGAACAGTGATAACTTCAGATTCTTCTGCAGTAGATGATACTCCTCTTTCTTTGCATTTACCCTAAATAGACCCAAAATACTTCGGCTTCCTTTCCTCCTTCCTTCAGTGGATGAGATTCTTCTATTTCTCTCTTCTTCACACTTCTTCATTTTATTTCAGATGCTTGATGATGATATCATAAGTGAGGCTAAGCTCCTACTATATATAGTGATATACTCCTTGAAATAGGCTAACTTGTGAAAGGGAGTAGGTCGGCATGCTCTTTAGAATGGTTTCTATCTCCTTTGGAAGGCCACCATTCTCTTTAGAATGGTTTTTAGCTCCTATGGAAGGCCGACTTGAACAAATGCTCGTGACAAGGTCTTGGATGGTTAATGACTCAAACAAATTCTCTTTTTACAATGTATAACATGCCCACATAGGCCTTCAATACATGACATTGACTCACTAGACTTTATGACTTCATGATCAAACCTAATATCTCACAATGGGAGCTTCATCTATAAAATAAGATTCCTAGAGCATGAAACGCATGACTCAAGCATTACCAAATTATTTTGTTTTCTTATTTACATAAATTACATAAAATCATGATTACACATTTCATTATGAAGATCGAACCTAGTTACGTATTTCCACAGCTATCTCCCAGAAAAGAGGAAGCTTTGTTATAGAAGGCATATATCTCCTAGTTAAGAACGAGGACATACTGTGACAACTATAGTAAAGGTCTAGAAGAAAGAATGAAGATCATAGACATAGCTAAAAGACTACAAATGTGAAGTTGCAAACAAAGACCTATATGTGTTGAGAAATGTTGAAGATGAATTTGGTGTTGAAGAAGTTAAAGAACAAAGCTTCTGACCAAATGTGTTTGATAATGATTTAAGAAACACTAGAATGATTAAAGACCCAAATTGTGTGGGGGCATAATATATTATACTATATAATATATAATTTATATTATTATATATATATAATATAATAGTATATAATATAAAGTTTGATACCAATTGGGGTTGTGATTGTGTAGGATCTCTCCATAAAAAGTTTGAATATTTGGAAGCATGATTGGACTAGTCGATATATCTGATTTAGTTTATAGGGAGGGATGAAGCATCTTGGGGCGAAAAGATGCTTGGGAGGACATTTGGTTGACTTGTGATGATCTCTAGATCCTGAAGTAGGGAGGGTATTATTGGTCTTGTGGAGCTTTGACCTTGGATACGCTACCTAGATCCTTGGGTTGGTGTTAGAGCTGAAGCCTAAAGGTACCTATAGTGGTAGAAGCTTGGAACACACCTTAGTCCCACCTATTTAGATACCTTGGTAAAGTATCTAATATGTAGCATTGCATATGTTATGACTCTTTTTAGAACAACTCATTTTGAATTCGTCCTTGTACTTGTATATACATATATGCATAGTTATGAATACCTCCCTAGTTAAGAGGGAGTGTTGAAGAATGTAACTAGTGTTGGACTTCATAATTGTATTTCAATCATGATGTAATGTATTTGTCAAGAAAAAGGAAATTATTATGAAATAAAATTTACTTTATGAGCATGGGTTTCATGCTTCTAGGTCAAGCTTCCATTCTAGGCACTTAGGTTTGTTTCAAAAGTCAAAGTCATATCCATTTTGTAAAGGACCTTTCTTGGGTTTCTCATGTTGAAGAAGAAAATATTTTTTATGTCAATAAGCCTCCACTTACCAAGTTGGCTCCATCTTCTACTAGTCGGTATCATTGAAGGGACACATCCTTACACATAAAGTGGATTTTCAATTCAAGTGGAGAAGGAGATGCGAAAATGTCCAAGAATGAAGTCTTTCATCATTACAAGGAAAGGAATTGTCATGGCGATGGAAATATTTGGAACTCTGAATTTCTACCTCAAATATAAGGGAATTCAAGACATGTTGCAAGACTGAAGGTACAAACCAAGCTCAGGAATACATAGCAGGCTGAAATTCTTATTAAGGAATAGACCAAAATTCTTCGTAAGGAGCAGACTGAAATTCTTGTTAAGGAGCAAGTTGAAATTCTTGTTGAGGAGCATAATTACATTGACAAGTGAAGGAAAGAACTGGAAATTTGATTTGGTTAACATGGAAGCTCACTTGGTGGATGGAGGGAATCTATGGTCTTGGTTGTCTCAATATAATTTGAATCTACTAGTGAAAGAGTTTTGATTGTGTTTTCCCTATATTGGTTTTTCCTTGGCTAAGCACCTATATATGGTGTCTTTTGGATCTTCTTGTTTGTGATTTGTCTTGATTATGAAAAGAACATAATAACAATAATGAAGAACAAATTTAATAATCACAATATATTCTCAAAGTATAAGAAAAATCGAGCTAAAGAACTTAATCTATATGTTTCCCTAGATTTATCAACATGGTACCATATCTTAGTTCCCTTGTATAAGGGAAGCAAGAAGGTAACATGGGCTTCAAAATAAGTAAGAAAGGATATTTATCTAGTACCGAGCTTCTAGAAGAAAAAAATCAGAATTTCAAGCACATTCAAAAGCTCTATTCACAAAGAAAGCAAGGCTTTTGAGGAACATAAAATCCCTGTTCCAAAAATTCGAAAAGGCTAATAGCCCATTCAAGGTTGAGCACTTTCATAAGGAGAGTGAAGCACTTTACTTAGTCTACAAGATATGAAATCACCATTAAGGAACCTGAATTCTTTATGCCTCCTCAGAGATCCACAACTTAATAATATTGTGCACAGGTGTGGGTGACTGAATTCCATCTTTGAGCATCTTGTGAAGTCTTGATAGCTAACAAAGTATCTCTACTTGAAAAGAGGCCAAGAACAAATTTTGGAAAAGCCTTATAAGCCTAGTTGTAAAGCTTAAAGTAAAGCTACAGTCACCATTAAAGCACAGACTTGTACTATGCATAGAATTAGAAATACATGGAATAAAGATCACAACTATTTGGATTATATATATAATAATTTTGAACCTAAAAGAGAGATGTAGAGGTCGATTTCTTGATAAACATTCAAGTATCCCTTTAGTGACAGTCGATGACTTCCAATGCAGTCCTTTTTGGGTCATTTTGAACACAATGATTAACTGAGAAACATAACATTCATAAGTATATGACGAGTATATGGTCAGTAAGAATCAATTTTAGAATTTTGTTGAAAGTGAACCTAGTCTACAAAAGAAAGAAACTGTAAAAGTCAAGAAGCAATCTCAATAGTAAGGATAACTTTTTTTCGTGCACCATCGTATGGAAAAAAAACTCATTAAAGTCAAGTATCGTTTTTTATACCTCAATCTTCTGAAAATATGTCTTCAGTTTGCAAGGAAAGAAATAAGCTCAATGGATCACAAAAGACAAAGGTATAAAATATTGATGTATTTATAGAATGTTCATTTGTTCAGTATCTAGAGTTGGTAATTTTTCATTGTAATAAATAACAAGGAATTGTAGATAGAACATTCTCCTGATTTTCTTGCTCCCTCTTATGATAGCTAGGGTTTGAGAATTATTTACAATAATGGAATTAAATAATATCTAGTTTTTGTATTCAAAACCCTATGCATTCATCTTCTAAAGTTTAATGGAAACACTAGTCTTGTACTTGATGATACTTGTTAAGAAAGTGTTGTAGGTATATTCTAAAAGGATTGTGGAAAGATTTAGAGGGAGTCCTTCAATAAGGTAACCCTACAAGGATTGTAAAGGAAGAATCTCAAGGTATCTAAAGATTCTTGTTAGTGTGATTAATCATTAGCTTAAATATACCATTGTCATATTATCTCTAACCATTTGTTCATTTCATTGAAACCCTAACCTTTAGGGTTCACTGTATAACCCTAAACTTATGATGCTTAGGATATGTTGACAATAATAATGAAACCCTAGTCTAATTAGGGTTTGTTGATAAAGTCTAGAAGATATTGATAGCCTTCTCTCTTGATGTTTAGTATTTTAATAATGTTATGAAGAAACCCTATCCTTTTAGGGTTTGTCAATCATATCTAGATTATATGATGGATCCCTAGATTTTTAGGGTTTGATGAATTATGGTTTATGACAAAACTCTTGCAATATTCAATAGAAATTCCTAGGAATGAAACTCTAGGTGTATGAGCTTTTGCATAATTGAAACCCAAGTATAGTAGAAATGGTTGTATATCTAATTTTGAAGATTAGTGTTTGTATCTAGGGTTTACAATAAAAGCCCTAGTAAGAAATTGATATAAGGAAATAATAATGAAACTCTATATATGAAATGCTAGAATGATAAAGCCCATGGGGCCTTAGATTGACAGTGAATGGGTACATTGTTAAGGCACTCCTTGTGAAATGTCATTGGTTCAAATCCCCCGTGGGTGCTTACCTACCAAAAAAAAATGCTAGAATGCTAACTTGATTTTTGATATACATGATTTAGTTTTATGGATGAAATCTAAGGTTTGTAACAAATCCCTAGTAGAGTTTGACATGAAATTCTGGGGCATAGTATTGAAACCCCAGATGTAAAATGCTATGATTGGATTAGTTGTTGATTTCTAAGGCTTTAGGTCTCAATGATGGAATCTAGGTTTTGTGACCAAATTGTCAAAGTCTAGGACATAAAATATGTAACCCTTGTTGATTATGAACCTATCTACGTTTAGATATATAAAGCTTGATTGTTTTGATGCTTCCATTGTAATGACATGCCATTAGATAAATTGTGAGGTCTAAAATGGGTCTCAAAACAAAAATGTACAACCAAAATCAACTTTATAAGAACCAATATAATTCAAGATGGTGTCAACTTTGGGGGATGATTCACTATTTTTGGAGAAAAAATTAAATAAGAAAATTAAAAAAAAAAAAAAAAAAAAAAAAAAATCCAAATTTTCAACTCGTATTTTCAATTTATCTCCCTATGGTCTTACTCAATTTTTGAGTGAGAGCAGTCGTTGGATGAAAAATTGATTTCCTCATCCAAGGAGTACCCATGTTGCATACTTTGGATGGACCTTTCCACACGAAAAATGAGAAATACATGAAAAATGTGATTGCAATAACGTTTTCCATGTATTTGTCTTTTTTGTGTAGCAAGGTCCGTAGAAAGTATGCAACATGAGTACTCCTTGTATGAAGAATTAAATTATGCATCGAACGAGTGCTCCCACTTAAAATTTGAGTAAGACTGTAGGGAGATAAGTTGGAAATGCAAGTTGAAAAATAAGTTTCCCCTTTTTCCCCTCTAAAATTTGATGATGTGATGTAATATTATTTTATTATTTCCACTATTATTTTATAGTGTTTCTTAGGAAGCCCATTTTAGACCTCAAAATTTCTCTAATGTAACCTTATTTTGATAAAGGTAACTTCATGCTCCTACTTGATTGTACTTTTTGTTGAAGGTTTACAAGTACATAATTTTCAAAATGTTAAAAATGCTTACCTACTTGATGATGACTTGATAATAATTATCATTGAAAGAGGGAGTTGTAAGAATTTTGGTAACATTCATGTATACATTTATTGATGACCTTGCTAGTTAAGGATAAAATAAATGATGTTTTGAAGTTTGAATTTTTTTGATGATATATGAAAGGAAAGGATGGTATGGTTGAGTTATTGATAGACCTGTCTCCTAGAAGAGAGGAAGCTTGCTTATAGAAGGCATATATCTCCTAGTTAAGAAGGAAGACATAATGTGACAAGTATAGTAAAGGTCTTGAAGAAAGAATTAAGATCGAATGTATATCTAAAACACTACAAATGAATGTTCTTGATTCATGAAGTTGCAAACAAAGACTTGGATGTGTTGAGAAATGTTGAAGCTAAATTTGGTGTTGAAGAGGTTAAAGAACAAAGCTTCTGACAAAACATGTTTGATAATGGTCTGTTAAAATTGGAAACTACAGCCAAATTCCACTTTGGGTAAGTCTTCTGAAAAAGATAATTATGCCATTCAATTCCTCTTTTGGAGAGGACCAAAATCGACCTAAAGATCATCAAATTTGGATAAGGAAGAATGGTTTTTGAATTTATGTTCTCTCTCATGTAAATTATAAAGGTCAGCCTCACCTCTATGTAGGCTCCTCAAGCCCAATAGTCATGTCACTTGAAACCGCATTGATTTGTAAATATAGAGGTGCCTACAACCTCATTTCACACATAAATATCTCATTCTTCTCTTTGAAATAACCACAGAAGAAATAAGATCTCAAGAGAAAGTAATGAGGGCAAGGTTGGGATCACTTTAATCTCCTTCATGGGTTGCGTTCCACAGGCAAGAAGCGTGAAGTCGGTTTGGAGAAAGTCTAGGCTTATCTATAAATTGTTTTGGGCAAATTTATCTTTAGTTTTAGGATCGAGGTTGAGAAAAAAGGGAGTCGCACTTGTCAAGGGCTATTGGATGGTATTTTTGGCATACTTGTGTACAAGTCTTCTCTTATAAGTAGGTCGCAGCCACTTGGAGTCCTTCTCATCCCTGTAGGAACCAACCATATATATTTTCTTTTAAGTACTAAAAATACAACCATAAGAACATAGCATTGGGAACTCAAAAATTATTAAGCATTATATAAAATTTTCCTGAATTTCACTTCATTGAACATATCATGTAATTTACATGTTATTAACTAAATCCATAATGAAGCCATACAAAAGAATATTATAACAACATAGGTACTTGTTGTAGCTATCACGTTTTCATGCCTATGTTGTTATTGTAGTTGGAATGTTCCAGTTACTATAGCAATGTATGTTGTTTAACTTACGTAGTTGTGTATGAACTATTTTGTATGCAATTATTTGAATCTTGTTGCTGGTGTGCTATTGGTTTAACCATTACTTTGGATTGTCGGTTGACCTACTTTCTAGCTTGTGATGCATCTTTACTCGTGTGTTCCCTTCTAAGTTGAGTACTATTACAGATTGCCAAGGGGAACACTCATCTCAACCCCCATGTGTTAGAACCTCTCATACACCTTCCTTGCCTCACTACAACAGTCACACCCTTACTACTGACAGAGTTATCTTACTTGCCTCTGTGCGACATCGCAGTCAAGGCATTACTTTACGACCCACTGTTGGGACTCCTACACCAAACGGTCTAAGTCTAGTTGGGACTTCTTACCGGGGAGATCCCCTTAACATGTTGGCAATTCCAACACCGTCAATATTTTGGCACTAAAAGGAGGGCCAGATGACAAGATAAGTCCTCACATATGTTTCGAATCTTTACATCTATCATGACTAACTACCAAGTTTCTCTTCCGGAATGTATGTCTTATGGAAACAATTTCATCATCTCGAAAAATCTCTCTGATAACTTATGTCATGAAACATTTGATGTGGAGGCTATGTAGCCTTGGTTAGGCACGTGGTCAGCGTTGTAGGCTTATGCGAAAGACATGGATTCTTTGAAGAATACATGAGCTGCATGATGTTCATCTACACACTTAGAGAGCACCCAATGCACTGGTGTGCCACGCTGCCCGAAAAATCTATTCATTTTCTTGCTCATCTGGTCACAAAGATAGATCGTGCTTTCAATCACTTTAACTGGAAAGCACTTGATCAAGAAATTTTGAAATTATTAAAATCACCCGATGAATCCTTTGATCAGTTTTACACACGCTTTTGTAATCTTGCATATCGATTCCCTGAAGATGAAATTGATTGGGAATTTCTTTATGGAAGATTTGAGTATCTTCTTCACATATCCGAATCCCTCTCAACACACTTCGGTGATGGGGCTGTGCAATCACAGGCAGGCACAGTTGCTATCTACTTTCACCTCATCAAATAGCTCCACCACTGCAGAGTGATGTGGGATATCATGCACACACCTCTTTTGAACTGTCACACTCTCCCACCCCACGTGCTCTTGAGATTTGGCAGATTTGGCTTGCAAGCCTCTTGGTTTTCACGTGGACTCTTTCCCTTGACCTACATCCTCGCATTTTGTTGATCCTTTGGATTGTACTGTCTTGTGTTCTCCTATTCTGGACTCCTCACCTATTGTGAATGAGGATCAAGTTGTCGACAGACTTGGTGTTATGCAACCAACCTATGTCATCATTCATGATAAGTGTGTGCGGGAATCTAAAGAAGAGCTTGCGGTGAAGGATGACTCCCTTCCAGTCGTGCCTCAGCTGCTTCATCCTGACATCCCTTGTAATTCTGCCACTGCTGATTTTCCCTGTGCAAACCCATTTCTGGATGTTTCTACTTCTGATCATTCACAGGACACGTCGTATGTAAGTCTTTCATTACAGTGTGAAGAGGACACATCTTCCTCAGAAAATTTGTCCAATCTGTCATCTATCTTTCTTGAAAAAACAGAGGGTGACATCTTTGCTTCCCATCTACCCCTCTGCGTGATTCATCCAATCATGAGGATGTCGACAAACATCCTGAATTTTCTGATCTTGGTTGTCGTGACCTATTCACTTCCTCATCCTATCACAATGTTGATTCAACCATTGTTAATCTATCTAAGACATTGGTCTATGATAATCTATCTGTCAATGAGGTCGAAACCTCCCAGACTGTCAAGGCACTTCAGCCCGAGTGGATGGTTATGTCAGGCCCTCACTGTCTTGAGGTTGGTTTCACTTCCAGTTAGGAAATTTTTGAAACACTCAAGGCTCCTCATCACTCTCTACTTTGCACTGAAGATCAACTAAACACCCAGATTTCACTTCCTCCACTCGAACTACACCATCCCATTGCTCATGCGTTGGAGGAATATTACACAGAAAGCACACATGTACAACACAAGTGGTCTACCTTTCTCACGTTTTCTTGCATGTCATAGTCAAGAGAGTGTATACACTCAACATCTGCATGCAGTGTAGCACAACATCATGGCAACTCCACAGAATGCATGTCATGCACTTTCACTCATCTTTGTTCTGTGGTTGCTTGTAAATTCTAAGTGTGTTTGTCTTCACTGTTACATCTTTCTTGTTTGTTGGTTGACACAACTGTCTTTTTCGTGAACCATGCCTTCACCAACATGGGTCAACCAATGCACCAGTGGCTGCATTGGAAGTATCACTTCATGTAAGACAACCCATGCACCGTTAGCTTAGGAGTAGGAGTAGTGTTTGTTTTCAGTCAGTTTGCTTGCATGCTTGTTTGCTTACTTTCTTTGTTTTTTTTTTTTTGTCTGCTTGCTTGTTGCTTAATTGCTTTACTTTTTCTTTTGCTTCTGCTCTTGATTTTATTTTTTGTTTATTAATCCGCTTGTTTTGTTTCATAGGATAGTTTCGCATGAAACCATGTATGACTCTTGAAGCAAGATGGGTAAAGTACAAGAGGCCTTGTGTTGCTATCACTACTTGGTTATCTATGATCCTGCCTCTATATGAAGAACTTGTTACTTTTAGTCCATGATACATCGAAGGAAAATACATACTCTTCGAAGAGAACCTTGGTGAAAACACAATGCTTGCGTGCTAACTAGTGTCACCTTCTCTAGTCGGTTGTTTTGGGATAACCCTTGTCAGCTTAGTCAAGTAGAGTAAGGTGAGGGGGAAAACCTTAACAGGCACATCAAAGGTATAATAAACTACTTCTCTTGTAGGAACAACCTCTTCTGCTCTCAATAAGTTGGGATCCCTCTTCTGCCTCTAAAATGAATAAGTGTTATGCACAGTTACAAAAAGTAAAAAAATTTGAAAAAATTAAATGAATAAGGCGAAAGAAGAGAAAGGGTTCTTGTGTAGAGAGGTGATGCAAGTAACTCTGCCAGGGTACTGACTAGGCTCGCTAGAAGTGAAGCCATGCTCGTGTTCCTATGTGACTATGTTGGGGTACTATCCAAGCCTGTTGGCAATGGAGCAACACCAGAGACGAAACTAAGACTCTGACGACTATACTGCTTGTGCACCAATATAGCCCTCAACCCTAATCAAAACAATTGTGTTGCCTTGGCTTGGAATGTGTGTTAATTGACTAAGAGCTTGGCAGATGCTACATATTACAATCAAGCTAGTGTGGAAACCAAGAGGAGCTAAGAACTGAACAATACTTTTGGAGGTGTTAGACTTGCTTTTCACGAACAAGGTCCATTAATAGAGCTGGAGTTCTACCAATGTATCACCAAGTGTTGTAGCGGATACAACCACCCTCCAAAATTTTTCCTTAACTTCGTTTTGGAGCCTCCCTTCTAGCCTTCACAGTAGCATGTCTTGCTTTTTCAAGTACATAAGATTCAATGATTTTCTGGCACAAAGGTAGCCTATCGATCACATCTTGACGCATTCCCCCACCAAGATGTTCACTTGGACTTGGCCCAGTTGTAGGCTTAGCAGCTCCCCCAAGAAATTCTGCAGTTTTGGAGGGAAACCATCCTTCCCTCTAGAAATTGTGCAATCCTGACTGATAGCCTGCTAGGCTCCAGAATTGTGCAATTCTGGCAGTCAACACTCATAGTGAAAATTACACAATTTTCCCCAGCAGGGCTACTCAGCCCATAATTTGCACAAATATGGGCAGCAGTCAGCTACTTTGCCTAGAAATTGTGCAAATCTCTTGGGCAACTAGCCTAGCTCCCAGCCAAAATTGTGCATTTTCTCCCAGCAGTCGAGCAGTCTCTTGCATGTGCAGTTGAGTTGATTGGTCTCCTCCGGGACTAAGAAAAACTAACTTGCATGCATGGGCTACTTCTCCCAAGGTATCATGCGAAGGCATCCCTTGTTTTAGGGATCTATTTTTAGCATTTGGAGGTTACGTGCAAGGATCATTTCATAAACCTCCCACTAAGTGTCGCTTTCCCTAGATTTGTGGCATGCGCATCACAACCTCGATGTTATCAAAACTCATCAAACGGATGCCGCAAAGCTCATTCCTCACATCAACCATGCAGCTCTGACATCCCACATCGCATCTAGGGGTTCTCGACACACTCATCTCGGTTGTTTTGGGGTAAGCCCGCTTCCCATGACTTGTGTTGCATTTATGGCACTTTTTGTGTTTTGCTTGGCATGAACAATGTCTGCTTGATTTCAGTGAACACTTGTTGTCATTTTGATACATACTAGCATCTTTTTAGTTTTTGTTGCTATCTCACTACTGTTGCATGCATGAAACTATTTTCATGAACAATTGCCGATTCGGCGACTCATCTCACCCACATGCATGTCGTTCTATTTTTTGAATCTGGCATTCACCATTTTCATGCATGCTCATTCACTTGTGATTACACTCAGTATCACCATGCATTTGCACTCACATTCGTGTTAAGTTGCTCGGCAGCGAGTCTGGGCAGCCTTGGCCCGAACTCTACCTCACCAAGAGCCTCACCAAGACAACATTGCACGATCCTGAGAGGGAAGGCTTTGTCTTCCTCTCAGGAAATGTGAATTTATGCCCAATGACTATCCTTCAGGACTGTTTTGCGTATTTCTGAAGGACAGTGACTGTTGGCCCAGAAAATTGCGCAATGTAGTCACTAAGCCTGCAACCACTACCAGTTGAGATTGTGCATTGTGCAATTCCAGCAATCAATGGCTAGACTAGATTGTGCATTGCACAGTTCCAGTAGTCAGTCAGTATCCCAACAACCCAGATTGTGCCTTGCACAGTCCAAGCAGTTAGTATCCTAAACTCCCAACTGGAATTTTGCAACCTTCATGATCAATCACATAGGTATGTTGCAAGTCAGTTCTCAAGTTCATTTTTGTTTTTGACAAAAAAATTGCTTGCCATGAGTGTTGCCATGTCTCCAGGTATTGCAGGTGTTCATCTGCCTCTCAGCAGTGCAGGTACAATGATTTACAAGAGAGCAGAGTCGATGTAGTATACCTAGGGGGGACCACTTGCTATAGCTCTGATACCACTTGTTATAACTTTGATACCACTTGTTATAAATCTGACCTAGAAATATACGAGAATACAAATATACCCACAAAATAACAAGATAGAAATTTTTATTTATTGATCAAACCCTTAAGGTAGGGCAACACGATACATTCACTCCTTAAGGAAGGAGAACACTCGACAAGCCATATGCCTGTTCATACAATATTCCTTGACATCTCTAAGTGGCGAGTCTCTAACCTCTATATAGGCCTCATACATACAATACCGTGGGTCATTACCATGGTTCCCTCAATACCATCTTTATAATACCATGGGCTTATTACATTATTGCTAACTACTTGTGGTCCCTTACATGATATGGGTTAACCACCTTATTTATTACTATGGCCCATCCCATTATTACAGTATTCCCTTGGGTACCTCCCTCTGTACCCCATATTATCCCCCCTAGGTATACTACAGTCGAAGACACCATTCAAAGCACACCTAGAGATGTAATTGATCAAATGTCTTTGAGCTTGTCTTCTCAAGAAGATATCAAGTTTTTTGTCGACAAGGACATCAAGATATGACAACATCAACCTCACAGCAAGTAGCATTATGAACAACAACTAAAGGCAGCATACCAAATGCAATAAATGCAGTGAACACAATGAATGCAACGAATGCAATGAACGTAATAAATGCAACGAATGAAACGAACACAACGAATGCAACAAATGCAAGAGGAAGTTTGTTGATAACACAGAGGTGGAACCAAGTTGCAAACTCAAGCAGATCCACTGATGATAAAAACCACTTTGGAGACTCAGGCTATGAGGTGACAGTGCAACATGAAGGTCACATGAAGACAAAGAATGGAACAAAGAAGGAGTTGTATGTGCTTAAGCAGCAACTCAAGGAAGAACATGAAGCTGCACAAATGGACAAATGAGATGCAGCATAAATAGGAATAGTAGTGGGCGCAACATGCACTCATGGATGAAGCTGCACCCGTACAATTTATAGATCTATCCTAGCAGCTGGCACGGAGAAGACATGGTGAGCAGTGTTGTTGATCGCATGCAAGAGATTCATGTCATTGTGTGCACATACGCGATCCAACCCATTCAACACACTCACCAAGGCTAAGACAAAAAGAAAGTCCAACTGGAGTTGAACATTACTTCAACAAGTTGATGCACATGACCACCAACACACACTTGAAGATCAACACAGACACTATGCATCAGTGTGTTGTCAGATCAAATGCACCCAAGATGATCATGTGCATGTTATCAAACAAGTTGGATAAAGGAGTTGAGCCAATGCACCTGTGGCAATGGAGGCACGAGTTTGCTTAAGAAAGATGTGACCATGGGGTAAATGCACACCATTACAGATGACCAAGCTTCACATCATCTCGCTACATTCACCATCACAAGCATGTCAAAGAGTTGGTCTCACCACAATAGACCGAGTGTCAGTGATGTCTTGCATGGCTTGCTCAAGCCATTGAGCACATGTGCATTGCAATGTAACGTCATGTCAAGTAGAAGTTCAAGTGTCAATAGTTGGATGCAACAGTTATAGAGTAGATGAAGAGTCATGAGGGTAGATGAATTGTCACAAAGGGGAATGTCAAGGGTCACCCCACCCTTTGCTATAAATAGAACCTCATAACTCATTGTAAGGGATTTTGGTTAGCCAAGCTTTCAATAAGACTATCTTGGAGAAAGCTTGGATAGTATTATAATGTGCCTTGGCTTCTCCACTGCACGGAGCTAGTACATCTCTTTGGAGGAGGAGGCAAATGTGGCTGTAACATTCCACTGTTGGAGCTAGTGCGTTTACATGGATGTATTGAATAATTGGAACATACACTTATTTATATAATAAGAGCCAACACGTTTTCATGCATATGTTATTATTATAGTTGGAATGTTCCGATTGCTGTAGCAATGTATGTTGTTTAACTTACATAGTTGTGTATGAACTATTTTGTATGAAATTGTATGAATCTTGTTGCAAATGTGATGTTTGTTTAACCATCACTTTGGATTGTCGACTGACCTGCTTTCTAGGTTGTGATGCATCTTCACTTGTATGTTGCCTTCCCAATTGAGTACTACTACAGGTTGCCAAGGGGCACACTCATCTCAACCCCCATGTGTTAGAACCTCTCATACACCTACCTTAAATCATTGCAGTGGTCATACCCTTGCTACTAAGAGAGTTATCTTACTTGTCTCTATGTGACATCACAGTCAAGGCATTGCTTTACGTCCCATTGTTGGGACTCCTACACCAAACGGTCTGAGGTCTAATTGGGGCTTCTTACCAAGGAGATCCCCTTTATATGTTGGTAGGTATAGCATTGTCAACAATACCGTTCAACAGGAGACAAGATTTAAACTTGGCTTGCCACTATTTTCCCTCCTTTGTTGTCGGTCCCCTCTAAGTGTGAATGTCGATGGTCTTAATCCGAATGAAATGCTTGGGTACTCTCCTTCCTCACAGATCCCCGATCTGCAATGCGGTTGTACAATGGAGGAATGTATTATCTGATAGAGGAGATAACTCTTTGGCTCAAGAGTCCCCTCTCTAAAGTCCTCTACCTCACCAAACTCACTATAGCTCTTAATCACTACTCTGACATAGTCTCATCCATCCAACAATAGGGTAAAGAAAAAGTCATTTCTCCCATGCCCTGCCCTTTCTTTTATAGGAGTCCTCATAGGTGACACTTGGCATTTCATGCATAATTAATTATTTTTGATAATCCAATAGTTTGATTATTCACCCACCCATGTGTCACTCTCTCATCAAGGATCTCCAAAATTAGTTACTTAAATTTTAAGTTTAAAATAATATTTTTCCTCACCTCAACAAGATTCCTATTTTTTCTCCTAGTTGTCTCTTGATCCCCCTTTTTACTCCTAAATTTGTTTTCATTACTAAAGTCAATTGATAAGTCAAGATTTGATCTCCTATCTACTTCCCAATTTAACTCAAGTTATCTCTTAGATGGATATTCTTATGTTGGTTGTTGCCACATGGAGGTTCTCTAAATTTCTCTAAAATTTAATTTATTAATCTTATTTTAATTCACCATCCTCTTCTCTTAATTAGGTTTATCTATTTTAGGCTTAATATTTATCCTTACATTTATGTCCCTCTTTCCCCTTTTTACCTAATTAAATTACATTATCTACCTTATATTTTCTAACATGGGAAGGGTAGAATTTTTAAGGTAAAATATTTTATTTCTTTCAATTATCCTCTTAACCCAAGTTTTATTCTTGATTTAATTACCTCAGTTTCTAACATCATTTACCCTTGATTTGAATTTACCTAGTTTTCATATCTTGATTATATTTATTAATTTATTTATTTTTAATGATTCTAAGGGTGCAAAGTTTGGTCGTGCCCTTCAAAAATTTCCCTTGAAGTTTCAAGGGTGTCACGCCTAACAGTTTATTTGTGATGTCAAGGGTGCAAAGTTGGTCATGACCTTCAAGAAATTTCTTTGAAGTTCCAAGGGTGCCACACCACTTTCCCTTCAAGCATTTAATGGCTACGAGGGGAAAGTATAGGTGCAACGATAGAGACCACTATCATCTCTTATGTTGCCTATTATAGTGAGACTAATGGTGTCATAGATCAAGGAATCCACCTTGATGTGTGCCCCCCAATAAAATCTTCATGAGCGACCCAACTTTGGGGCCTACCCCCATGACATCATGATCTTCAAGGCGAAGGTGTTTCAATCTTTCTAGCCCAAATCACGATGAGAGTGCTAGTGGGTGAGATCAAGGACGCTATTCCACCCCTCCCATGTAGTTCCATCCAATTGTACAATCCCATCACCCATAGGTGAATCATTTGACCAAGCAACTAATATGTGCCTGCAACCACTAACATATCATCAGAATATACATAAACATATATAGAAGGTTTCAAAATTTATTGAGAATTTCAAAGAAAAATATAATTTTTCATCAAACCAAGTGTCGTTAAATCGTCATATGTGAGTGCCTCTGGTGGTTTCCTGCCATACTCAATAATCATCAGTAACAAGGTTTCTCAATGTTAGTGATTGTCAAAATAGCATCATCAGCATCACTTAGTCATTTGCATCATTTTTCATTGTGAACCAGAACTAATGCAAGTAGGTAACATAGGGGACATATCCATCATGGCTATCATCATCATAACATCAACGGAAACATACATATCCATCAAATCTACCAACATAGTAACATCAATAGAAAACATACCTATCCATCAAAGCTATCATCATCATGATATAAATAGAGAGCATACATATCCTTTACTACTATCTTCATCATAAATTCAATGGAGACCAAGCATAACCATTTATGCTACAATCATCATAATATCAATAGAGAACATGCATAACCATTAACGTTACAATCATCATAATACCAATAGATAACATACATAACCATTAATGCTATCCCCATTATAATATCAATGGAGAACATACATAAACATCACAACCACTAATACCATAACCACTAATAATAGAGTCAAGTGTCTGGATTCTTAACCTGAGGTCCTCAAAGAATAATTTGTGGGCCTTATGGCTAAATAAATGTTAATGTCATATCATTGTCAGTCAACTAGAGTGGGACACTATATACACCCCCTCTTAATAATAGACTTCATCTCGAAGTCATTGGAATAGATAAGGAAAACGTGACGCATCTCCTTGGCGTCCTCCCAAGTAGTTGAACTAGACTATAATTGTCCCACTGGACCTTAACCTAGTCCACTAATCGTCGTCTAAGATGCAAAGTTCGATGGTCTAGTATGCGAATTGGTTCATCCATTACTGTTCCCTCATCCAAAACCTACAAATGACCAAAGTCAATAACATGCGAAAGATCTGAAATATAATGACGCAAAATAGAAATATGAAACACATCATGCATACATGCTAAAGATGGAGGTAAGATAAGCCTATATGCCACCGTGTTAAAATTGGAAACTAGATCCAAACTCCATGTGGGTCATCTTATTCATGGTTGATAATATTTTTATTAGATTCCTCTCGTCGAGAGGTGTAGGATTGATCTAAAGATCATCCGATTCCGATAAGTATTTATGGAGGTATGAATTTATTTTGATTATGGAATAATTATCAAGCTGCCCAGCAACTCATGTAGGCTTAGAAGCCCAACAGTCACATCTATTCAATCTTCAACATTTGTGTCTAAATACAAGAGGTATTTTTCTCATTTGGACATCATCTCATCACATCTCTCTCTCTCTCTCCTGCACAGAAAAGAGGCTCTTCTCCTACTGCGCAGAAAGAGACTCTTTTCTCACATGTGTTGAAGGAAGGACGCAAATTTAGGGTTGCAACTGCATATCGAAAGTTTGACCAATGTTGACCATCTTTCTCTCTCTCTGAACTGCATTATAGGTCGATCTGACTCTCCTCTGAAGGCCGCATTTTTTTGTGGTGGAGTCAAGACGATTCGACGGTGGGTTTGCAAGCTATTTGTCTTCCCTTGTTTGGTTGATCTAGGGTTTATTACTGTTGATGTAAATCAGATTTATGTACTATTTCTCTTTGCTAAATTATTGAAGATAAAGGAACATTTGATCAAAAGGTTTCCCCACATTGGGGTTTGTCCCTGGCTAGCCGCCACATCTTATGTCTCTTGTCTTGGCTTGTTTTTTGTTGATCGTCTAATGTTCTATCTGCACTTTACTTTATGTACATGTGATTGCTATTTTGTGGATAATAATAAGAAAGATAAGTAAACTGCTATAAGCATATAACATACTATAACTTAACATGCTATCAGAGTTGAGGTGAAGACAAAGCTCGAGAAAGAGAAAGAGAAATCACTGAAGAGAAGGCTATCCTAAAAGAACTATGAGGTCCTCAACACTCTTCCTTACCTAAGACAAGCTCCGTTAGAAAGTTGACTACCACGGATGGAAGATGTCTACCAATCTAACCTTAGAAGATCAAGGAGTGTTGGACCATGTGAGAGGCAATATTGTTGAGCCTCCATCAAATGCACCCACTACTTCCAGGAAAAAATGGAAAACCGGTGAAGTTAAAACAAAGAAGATCATTTGGGACTCTATCGACAAGTGCTTGGTGGCCTACATCTCCGATCTGAACACCTCCAAGGAAATCTACGATAGACTGGTGAGTTTATTTAAAGTTAATGATGCAAATCAAGTTTTCTTTCTTAGAATAAGCTGAAGGAAATTAAGAAGGGAAAATATGAGAGTATGCAAGTATACTTCTTAAGAATTGCCGAGATTAGGAATGATCTCCTCTCTATTGGGGAGACTATTACTGATAGGGAAATGGCACTCATAACTCTTGGAGGATTACCATACGAATAGTATGTGTTGAGGACTACTCTTCTGAACAATAATGTAATTCCTGGTTTCGAGGAATTAATGGCTAGATGAATTCAAGAATAAACAAGCGTAGAAGAGCAAGAAATGCCCATGCCTAAAGGTCCTCCTGCTGCTTTTTCTTCTCATGCTAAGAAAAGTAATAATTCCGGGACTAAATAAAAAAAAAGGGTAGACCTAAGGGTGGAAGAAAAGGACGATGTTACATTTGCAATAAAGCAGGTCACTATGCGAGGGAGTGCCCTGATAGAAAGGACTCACACTGGGACGATGATCAAAATCCCTCTCATGGATATGAAAGGAATGACAAATCTAATACCAGAGGTAAAAGGAGTGTTGGAAGTCAAGGAAGAGGACAATCATTCAAGAAGGCCAAAAATTCCAGGTATGAATCTAACACTATTGACAATAAGCAGGATGAATATTATCTACCAGCTGCTCTATCTACCACTGCTCCTTCAGACTTAATGGGAATTTGGCTCATTGATAGTGGTGCCTCAAGGAACTTCATTGGTTACAAAGAAGTTCTCCATAATATGATAGAGAAAGAAACTAACCTAGAAATTGTCCTTGGAGATAATATGAAATATCTTGTGAAAGGTGTAGGCAATGTCTCTCTTAAATTGAATCAAGGTAATACGATCCACTTACAGGATGTATTATATGTACCTGACCTCAAAAAGAACCTGGTGTCCATTTTGGCAATGGAAGACAAAGGCTACAAGGTGGCTTTCATCAATGGCAAGGTACGTGCATGGAAAAACAATATTAAAGATGCCTTCACTCTTGGGTTTCGAGTTGATTCATTATATCAGGTCAGAGGAAGTCTACTAGGTGTCCTATCTTGTGACACATCTCAAGCCTTGATTGAGAATCAAAGGATTGAAAATGGAACTGAACATGAATCTAACAAGTTTCATGACTTTTCTAAAGAGGCGGGCATTAAGAGGGAGACTACTACACCATATACTCCTGAACAGAATGGTGTGGTGGAAAGGAAGAACCATACGATTGTGGAAGCTATCTATGCCATGCTCCATGATCAAAGACTTCTGAAGTTTCTATGGGCCAAAGCAGCGAACACCGCTGTATATGTACAAAACCAATGCCCTCATCAAGCATTGGGTTCCAAGACTCCTGAAGAAATGTTCACTAGTAAGAAACCTAATGTATCTCATTTTAGAATTTTTGCAAGCCCTGTATATTTTCATGTGCCGAAAGAGAAAAGGAATAAATTGGTTGCATCTCGAAAGAAAGGAATCTTCATGGACTATGGTGAAAATGCTAAGGGATAAAGAATCCATGTAGCTAATCAAAGGGAATTCGTGATTAGTCATGATGTCACCTTTGACGAAGATATGGTTCTCAAGAAGCTGATACCAGGGAACCGAAAGAAAAAGAGTATGACGAGATATTTGCACTTGTTGCCAGATATACCACCATCTGCTCAATCATAGCCCTTGTGGCTTCACAAGGATGGAAACTACATCATATGGATGTTAAAACCGTTTTCTTGCATGGTTTGATCAAAGAAGAGGTCTACGTGGAGCAACACGAAGGATTTGAGATTTATGATCGAAAATCTCATGTATGTAGATTGAAGAAGGCTCTCTATAGGTTGAAGCAAACACCCCGAGCATGGCATGAGAGGATCGATAGCTACTTGATGAAGTTGGGATTCACTAAGAGTGAAGTTGATCCTAACCTTTACTTTAAGGTTGAAGATGACAAACCTCTCATATTGTTGTTGTATGTGGATGACCTCTTTCTAATAGGTGCAGACCCTCTCATTCACAAATGTAAGAGGGGGTTGGATTCTAAATTTGAAATGAAGGACCTAGGACTGATGCACTATTTCCTAGGACTTGAAGTCCAACAGAAGCCAAGGGAATTTTTCCTATCTCAAGGAAAATATGTGGTGAAGATATTGGAAAGATTTAGTATGGTGGACTGCAAGCCTGTAACTACCCCGATGGAGCTTGACTTTAAGTTAAGCGGCAGCGTTTCTGGACCTGATTTACAAAATGCCACCGAGTATTGTCAACTCGTCAGAGCATTAATGTTCTTAGTGAACTCCTGTCCAGATATATGCTTTGCAATCAACACATTAAGTCAACATATGGTTGAACCTCACCACATACATTGGATTGGTGCCAAGAATCTGTTAAGATATCTTCGTGGCACAATTACTTATGGGTTAAGATACATTATCGGAGATGTGAGACTACTTGGGTATATTGATGTTGATTGTACAAGCAGTGTGGTGGACCAAAAGAGCACTTCTGGGTGCTGTTTCTCTTTGGGATCTTCTTCGATATCCTGGATGAGTAGGAAGCAGAAGTTGGTGGCTTTGAGCACTGCCGAGGCAGAGTATATTGCTACTAGTATGGCCACTTGTGAGGCAATCTAGTTACAAAAGCTCTTCAGTGAGCTGTTTGGATTTACATTGGATACCACTGTGATCTTGTGTGATAACCAGAGTGGGATTCGTTTATCAGATAATCCCGTATTTCATGAATCCCTCCAAGAATATCGATATCAGGTACCACTATATTCGAGATATGGTGCAGTGAGGAGCAATAAGGCTCCAACATATCGGTACAGATGAACAGGGCGCTGAAATTATGACAAAGACCCTAGGAAAGGTCAAACTTTTTACTTTCCAAGAACGACTTGGTGTCATTTAGAAACCCTTTGATGAGGGTCCTGTATGATGTATAGAGCTCTTGTAGCTCCAGGGGGGCTGTAGGGTACTTCTTGGAGCAACATATGAACACAGGGTAAAAGAATAAAAAATTTCCCTGTAACATCCCGTGGCGACTATATAGTAGGATGATTAGTTCTCCTGTGAGATTTGGATGATGTGTTATCCATGACGATTATGTAGCAGGATGATTAGTTCTCCTGTGAGGTCTGGATGATGTTTTCTCCATGATGATTGTGTACCAGGATGATTAGTTCTCCTGTGAGGTCTAGATGATGTGTTCTCCATGACGATTGTGTAGCAGGATGATTAGTTCTCTTGTGAGGCCTGGATGATGTGTTCTCCATGTTGATTGTGGACAAGATGATTTTCTCTCCTATGGAAAGGATGATTCTCTCTCCTATGGACAAGATGATTCGCTCTCTTGTGGGACAAGATGATTCGCTCTCTTGTGGAACAGGATGATTCGCTCTCTTGTGGACCAGGATTGATTAGTTCTTCTATCGAGGCATCCTACCATGCAGTCTGTGAATCATGGGAAGTACCTCTCATCTAATCAATGAGAAGGGAAATGAGGAAAGGGACCATAGTAGTACTAATGGACACATCGTTGTATCTATCGTACTCCCTATGCTAGGATGACCTTCATTGATCTGGGATCAATGATACTGGTCTGGGACCAGTGGTAGGAGTTGTACCCGCTATGACGCTAACTTTGGGTCGGTTGAGACTGGTCTGATACCAGTGGTACATAATCTGAGACTGACTTCGGGTCAGTGGAGGACTGGTCTGGGACTAGTAGTATGAGTTGTACCCACTATGAAGCTGACTTCGAGTCGGTTGAGACTGGTCTAGGACCAGTGGTACATACTTTGAGATTGACTTCAGGTCAATGAAGGATTGGTCTGGTACTAGTAGTAGGAGTGGTACCTACTATGATGCTGACTTCGGGTCAGCTGAGATTGGTCTGGGACTAATGGTACATACTCTGAGACTGACTTTGGGTCAGTGGAGGACTGGTCTGGGACCAGTAGTAGGAGTGGTACCTACTATGATGTTAACTTCGTGTCAGTTGAGACTGGTCTGGGACCAGTGGTATAGACTTTGAGACTGACTTTGAGTCATTGGAGGATGATAGTAGTTTCGGACGAGTGGTAGGAGTTGTACCCAATATGACACTGACTTTGGGTCAGTTGAGACTGGTCTGGGACCAATGGTACACACTCTGAGACTGAATTTGAGTCAGTATGATACATCCTCAATCATTTCTTCTTCTTCATAATTCAAACAAAGAAGAGCAGAGAAGAGCAGATCAGAACAAGGTAGAACAGAATAAAGCAAAGAAGAGAAGATTAGAACAGGGCATAACAAAATAGAGCAGATCAAGAAGAATAGAGCAAAGCAGAGCAGGGGTCAGGTTGTACAGGGCAGTGCATTTGATGGATGAATAGTAGTGACCGACAGACGAATTGCAATGGAGTTCTCCCTAGTTGAGAGGGAGTGTTAAAATTGGCAACTAGGGCCAACTCCATGTGGTTCATCTTATTCATGCCTACTAATATTTTTTTAGATTCCTCTCCTCGAGAGATGTAGGATTGATCTAAAGATCATCCAATTCCGATAAGTATTTATGGAGATATGAATGTATTTTGATTATGGAATAATTATCAAGCCGACTAGCAACTCATATAGGCTTAGAAGCCCAACAATTGCATCTATTCAATCATCAACATTTGTGTATAAATACAGGAGGTCTTTTCCTCATTTGGACACACTCATCTCATCACATCTCTCTCTCTCTCTCTCTCTCCTACGTAGAAAAGAGGCTCTTCTCCTACTGTGCAGAAAGAGACTCTTTTCTCACATGTGTGGAAGGAAGGATGCAGATTTAGGGCTGCAACTGCAGATTGCAAGTTTGACCAGCATTGACCATCTTTCTCTCTCTCTCTAAACTACATTGTAGGTGGATCTGACTCTCCTCTGAAATCCACATTTTTTGGTGGTGGAATCAAGCCGATCCGATGGTCGGTCTGCAAGATATTGTCTACCCTGGTTTGGCTGATCTAGGGTTTGCTGCTGTTGATGTAAATCATATTTTTGTACTATTTATCTCTTATGAATTATTGAAGATAAAGGAAGATTTTATCAAAGGTTTTCCCCACGTTGGGGTTTGTCCCTAGCCGCCATATCTTGTGTCTCTTGTCTTGGCTTGTTTTATGTCGATCATTTATTGTTCTATCTACACTTTACTTTATATACATGTGATTGCTAATCTGTGGATGATAATAAGAAAGATAAATAAACTACTATAAGCATAGAACATACCATAACTTAACAACCATCCCTTTCCTTTCTAAGATTTCAAAAGTTCCCACAAACCTTGGAGACAATTTTTCTCCCTTTCCATATCTTATGGATATTTTTTGGGGCCTTACTCTCAGGAACACCCTATCTCCCACTTCATAACTTTGATCTACCCGATGGGCATCAGCATAGCTCTTTTGTTGATCTTGTGCTTATTTTAGCCTTCCCCTAATCATAGTTATATGTTCTTCCATCTCTTGCACCACTTCTAGTCCTATTAATACTCGGTCTAGTCGGTCCCAACTAAGAGGTGTTTTGCAAGGTCTTTTGTATAAGAACTCAAATAGCACCATCTTGATGGAACTTTGATAATTATCATTGTGAGCGAATTCCACGAGGGGTAAAAACTCCTCCCATCTCTTTTGTTGGTCCATCACATACATTCGAAGCATGTCTTCGAGGATTTGATTAGTCCTCTATGTTTGCCCATCTGTCTCAAGGTGATAAGTGGTGCTACTGTTCAACTGAGTTCCCAAGGCATCCTGGAAACTGGTCCAAAACCTTCCTATAAACACTGCTCCCCTATCAAATATGATCTTCCTAGGCACTCCATGCAATCTCATAATCTCATTAATAAAAACTATGGCTATTTCTAGTGCCTTATATGTAATCTTGACTGGTATGAAATGGGCGCTCTTGTTTAACGTGTCCACTACTACAAATATGGAATCATGTCTTCTTGAGGTCATTGGTAGTCCCACAATGAAGTCCATTGATATAACTTCCAATTTAGATTTCAGTATCTCATGGGGTTGCAATAACCGTGTTGGATGTCTGTGTTCAGATTTTACTCAATGACACTCTAAGCATCTTGCTACCAAGTTTATGATGTCCTTCTTCATCCATTTCCAAGAGAAGAGTGGTTTCAGGTCCACACTCATCTTCTTAACACCAAGGTGTCCCATGTATATTGGGTGATGTGCTTCATTCAATATTAATTGGCGTATATCTTCATTTGGTGGTACATATATCCTTCCCCGAAATCATAGTATTTGTTATGAAACCAGCTCAAGAAAAGATAGAAAAGATAGATCAACACCTTAGAATTCAGCCTCTTCGAGGGGGCAACCTCCTTTACATTACATAAATGAACAATTCTTGGATGATACAAATGACAAAACCTCCTTTCTATATATAGGAGTCTAAGGAGTCACATTGTAACCCAGTTGACCTAATAATAATAATTTAAAGCCACAAAAATAACAATAGAGGGATTCTATGGGGCACAGTAATAACAATATGGGGACAATAGGGGCACA
>APFE030314768.1:75537-105436 GCA_000404065.3 Pinus taeda
ATCTTGCTCCTCTGGAATATCTTTTACCCTTATGTTCAATTTTTGGAACTCCTCAATGTGCTCCATTATTGAACCCTTTTGTTTGAGACTTATCAATTGGCTAAAAAAAGTGTTTCTTTTTGTATCCTCATAATGTGCTATCAATTCTTCCGTAAAAATTGCCCAAGTGATAAATTGTTTACGAGAGCAAAGCCATTGATACCATACAAACTGATTTGGTTCCAAATATAAAGTTTCCATGCGTACCTTTTGTGTGTTTTTCACATTATTGAGATCGAAAAATTGCTCCATCTGTAATATCCATGTTGCGGGATCCTTTCCATGAAACTTCCTCATATCGATTTTTGGAATATGATGGGTCTTCGATCCCACCTTAGAGTCTATGGAATCATGATTAAGATTTCTTTTGTTCTCATCATGAGTTTCCTTTACTACTCTTTCACCCTTAGTGACCATTTCTTGTAGCAACTTATTCATATTTATCTTCAATTCATCCATGTCTGTCTTCAAATCTGTCTTCAAATCATCCATGTCTGTCTTCAAATCTATCTTCAAATCATCCATGTTTGTCTTCAAACCTGTCTTCCAATTGTCCATCTTAGCTTCCACACCCTTTATCTTAGATTCCATGCCATTTATCTTAGCTTCTGTTAGCTTTTATGAGGCTGACATTGTTTGCACTTGGTCTTGTAATTTTGATATATCATGTAGCATTTCTTCCTCTTCTTCATGATTCATGCTATATCTTTCATGTTCCTTACTAGGTGTTTGCATTTTCTTTCCTCAGGGCATCCGTTACCGATAATAATGCTCTACTAGCCCTTTCAATTCCTTCAAAATAAATTTTCAAACCAATCTTAAGCAAAAATTTAAAAAAATCTACACACTTTTTTTTCTTTGTAGGAGCTCGATATTGCCTCTGCTGTAACTCTGTACTTTTAGAACATCCAGTTCTGAAATTGCGACCTATGGTAGCCCTCTGTGTCCTCTTTCCAATGCCACCAATCTGACCCCAATTGGATTCTCCAATGAAGAGTTATGTCAAATCTCCCACAGTGACCTGATTATAGACCTTTTCAGAAGAGCGAACTTGTATGAAGTGCCACGTGTCACTAATTTGACCTCTGCCTCTGAAAAATATATACAAGAAACTACAGTCCGTCCTCTTTCTATACCTTCTTACGCAATTTCAATCTAATGCTCAGAGAGAAAGTTATGACGATTTTCCCCAGGTCACTTGTTTTGAATGTAATTCAGGATTTTACAAAAGGACCAACTTCCTCAGATCATATCTCCGAAAATATAGCACAAAAAGCTCTGAAATTCGAACCCGAGATTCAGCGCGATGTCTTCTCAAATGGGTTTTTTTTTCGACTTTTGAAATGTCACAGAAAAAAAGTTATAGCAAAAATTCCACGATGACTGGTTTGGAGCAGCGAAACCCTAGAATCCAAAGCTCTGATACCAAATGTTATGAAACCAGCTCAAGAAAAGATAGAAAAGATAGATCAACGCCTTAGAATTCAGCCTCTTTGAGGGGGAAACCTCCTTTACATTACATAAATGAACAATTCTTGGATGATACAAATGACAAAACCTCCTTTCTATATATAGGAGTCTAAGGAGTCACAATATAACCCAGCCGACCTAATAATAATAATATAAAGCCACAAAAATAATAATAGAGGGATTCTATGGGGCACAGTAATAACAATATGGGGGCAATAGGGGCACAACAATATTAATAAGGGGTACAACTACCATAATAATGGGGTAATCACTAGTATTATAGGGACCCAACAGTATTCCATCATTGTCAAGGTAGTATTCTTCATATTTTGGGACCCTCATTTCATCCTCCCACAAACTTTTGCTAACCTCCTGGTACCAAGTGTCTTTAAATTGTAAATCAAGTAGTTTCTCCCTCAAATTTGTATTTAAGAGAATCACTAAAAATATTTGAGGCCTCCTACTTAAAGCATCAACCACCCTATTTACCGTTCCTTTTATGTAAGTGATATCAAAATCATTTTCATTAATTAGCTCAGGCCATTCTATTTGTCTTGCATTTAAGTGGTCTTGAGTGAATATGTGTTGCAGCCCACAATGGTTAGTTCTAAGATCAAACTTTCTTCCTAAAAGGTAGTGTCTCCAAATTTTTTGTGTATAAACAATTGCTACCATTTCTAATTCTTTGGAGCTCGGTAATGGGGTTTGCTATCTTCGAAAACCCTTTGACAAATCTACGATAATACCCTACCATGCTCATGAAATTTTGTATTTCATGAACATTGGTTAGTGTTGGCCATTCCATGATGGCCTCGATCTTTACCAGGTCTACTGTGATACCATCCCCAGAGATAATGTTCCCAAGATAATGAATCTTGGTTTGGTAAATTGAACACTTTGACAACTTCCCGTTAATTGGTTTTCTCTAAGACATTGTAAAACTATCCTTAAGTGTTCACCATGCTCTTCGGGGGTCTTTGAGTATATCAAAAATTCATCAACAAAGACTTGTACAAACTTGTCTAAGTAATCCCAAAATATTATGTTCATCAAACTCATGAAAACACCTGGGGCATTTGTCAGTCCAAAGGGTAAAAATACAAATTCATAATGCCCAAATCTTGTCTTAAAGGTTGTCTTCATGATATCTTCTTCCTTGATTCTCAACTGATGATATCTTGACCTCAAATCTATCCTTGAAAACATAGTCACCCCCCTCATTTGATCAAACAAGTCATCTATCCTTGGCAGAGGGTATTGATTTTTTATCGTCACTTTGTTCAACTGGTGGTAGTCAATGCACAGTCGCCAAGACCCATCCTTATTCTTAACTAAAATCATAGGGGCTCCCTACAGAGATATTCTAGGTCGTATGAACCCCAATTCCAACAGTTCCTTTAATTGGATCTACAATTCCTTTAGCTCTGGAGCCGACATACGATAGGGTGCTTTTGCAATAAGCTCAGTGCGTGGTTTAAGGTCAATGGTGAAATCAATTTCCCTTTTTGGGGGTAGTCCGGGTAGTTCTTTGGGAAATACATCCTTAAATTCAACAAGAAATGGATGTTTATCAAGGTTTTCAAAATCACCCTTATCATTTAGAGCTAACACCAAGAACATTTAACATCCCTTTCACCTATATTTCATTAGTTTCATGGAGGAGATGAACCTCAGGGACACCCCTCGATTCTTTCCCCTTAATGATTTTCTTTGGTCTTCATCGCCTGAGAAATGTAGAATCTTGTCTTTACAGTCTATGAGTGCCTTATGTTGTTCCAAGCAATCCATTCCTATAACTACATCATAAACTCCTAAAATTGTAGAGTACAAGGATACGTTGGTCCACCTCAAAATCCTTTACCATCCTTCCTACATTTCTTTTCATACCACATGCCATTTCTACATGTCTAAATTCATATTGTGCAATTTCTTTATGTTTAATCCTTGATAATGCATTTAGAGAAATAAAGGAATCATTAGCTCCTAGATCTATTAAAATGACAAAACTCATACCATCAATATTACTTGAGGTTTCCAACACAGTGGATTGGTTTTTGACCTGGTGATTGTTCATTGTTGCATGGATGCGATGAGCCTTCCCTAGATACCCCATCGTAGTTACATTCTTAGTTGAGTTGGCATTACCAGTATTTTGAGGGAAATCCCTCTAGTAATGAGGACCTCCACAAGTACAATAGCCCTCTTAGGGGCTTGTCTCCTACTATCAACTAAACTGGTAGTTGGCTTGGAACTCTACTGGAAAGAGCCAGACTATTGGGATCAGTGTTGAGGTGGTGTGACTTGGTGCTATCGCATAGGTTGGTGTTTTTGTGGTTGACGAGTTTGTTGAGGTACCTTATGCAGACGCTGAGTTGGATGCCTATATGGTGTTATTTGATTTCCTGTTGACCTCTTTTGATGATTGAGCACAACACCCCCTTGTAGATTCCTACGTTCCATATTGTTTCCACTTGGTACTCCTAATCTTGTGGGCCTTGTTGACTTACTAGGTGCACTGCTCATGATATCCTCCTCTACAATGATTGTCCACTGAACTACCTCATGCAAGGTGTGACACATTAATATTCTAACCTTGGCCTGAATGTTAACATTTAGTCCATACACAAATTTGTTCGCCTTGAGCTTTTATGTGTTTAAGTGAGGGGCATAACGGAATAATTCCATGAAATGAGGGTCATACTCTGGTAGTGAGTGACTCCCTTGCTTTAATGCATTGAATTCATTTAGTTGCCTCTCAAGGAACTCCTCTGACAGGTAACATTCTCTAAATTTTTCTTCAAATAGTTCCCAAGTTACTTCTGATATATCCATCCCTAATTGGGTTAACAGTTGTCTTCCACCAAAGTAGTGTGTTTCCCTTTAGCTGGAATATACCCATCTTGGCCTTCATATTTGAGGTGTAATCTCTCAGGGTAAAGCACATAGCCATGTTTTCTAACCATGCCTCTGCAAATTTACTATCTGTGGACCCCCAAAACTTTGCAAATTTTACCTTTTCCAAAACTTGACATACATCATTCCTTGTAGAGTTTTGTGGTACTTTGTTTTGTATGACAGGTCCTCCATGCTCTCGTTCCAAACAATTTATTAATTCCTCAGACATGTGTTGGAACAATCTCATTAAGTTCAACACTTCTCCTTCTGGTATTTGTTCTGGTGTTGTGATGTTTTCCCCGTCATTGGGTGGGGAGGTAGGAGTCGGTTGTTGTGGTGGTGCCATGTTGCGCCCTTTAGTTGCCCCACTTCTTCTTGTACCTCTTCTACCATGGTTTACCAATGAATCGTGCCACAATTTAACATGATTTTTCCTTATAAGATATAAATGAATAAATAAAAATTAGATAAAATCATAACCAACCTGGGTGGTTTTATAATTTACTATTATGTTTATTTGCTTCCAAAGGAACAATTTATGCATTTATAAGTTCTTGATTATATAATTTGCCCATCAATTTCAAACATTTCTATAACATTTGATCAAAAGAATACCATCAATCTACTCAATTAGTATGCTTAGATTATATTATGTCATGTAAATGGTAGAGGTGGTTGGTAGCATTATCATAACATAAACTGAGAATGTCCTTAGTAAAAAGAGAGAAAATATGTTTCTAATGTTTTATGATTTTATGAGCTTAGCTAGCAACAAACACAAAATATTGGATGTTGAAATTTTCTATCCGTTGTGAAATCTTGCTTATATTGGCCATATTGAATGGTGGCGACATATGAAACCACTTCGCATTAAAATAGAATAAGTTGGAACACCATTTTAGGTTGAGAGGAGTTAAGTCCTATCGTATCTAGATTATGTCATATCACTATTTGTTTTTGCATGGCGCCATTGATCTCATACTTCCATTTAGCATGAAAATTTTTAAATGCCCATAAGTTATAAAACTATAAGATTAGAGTTGTTAAGATCCCACATTTTATTCAATTTTTACAAATCTTTGTGAGGATCAACATTTATCATTTTGGTCTATACTCAATATATGATAATATTCATTAAAAAGTGTTTTTTTATTTAAAACATATTATTAAAAAATTAAATAAATCTGATAATAATAATAAAAATCAATAAAATTTATTTAATTTAACATACGTACTAACAATTAAATCAAATCTTATTTAAAACATATCATTAGAAAAATTAATTAAATCTTATTATAATAATAGGAATTAATAAATTTTTATTTAATTTTACATAAATAATAGCAATTCAATCAAATCTTATTGACATTAAAAATCACAGAGAAAAAAAGCACACTTTATCAAGCACAACTCCACTATACTCGAGTCAAGTGAAGATAAATTCACAAACACTAACTAGAGTTAGGCAAGGCCAACAACAAAAACATCGAGTGGGACATAACCATACCATAGTCAGGTAACAGTTATCGCCCACAAAACAAATATCTATCCAACTCTAACCGCGTCGTTTCTGGCCTAGATTTTTTTTTTTTGAAAAAGAGATAACATTAAATGTGATAAATGATGTTGACTTCCCGTGAGCTTCGATATTTCTAACACTATGGATTTTTAAATAGTGTTGCAGATCGTAGACAAGGCAATTTTCATAAATAGTGTTGCATGCCAACTTTTCTAGCGGATGGTAGACCTGGCAACAACTCGAAGAGAGACCGAAACCTTCGAAACCTGACACAGTCTCAAGAACGAGTCGTCAGAGATGTTGTCACGCCATGAATTCGGTGAAATTTATTAATGAGATGAAGATACAGAGCCCTAAAATCTAAAAAATTATTTCACCTTATAAATTCAAGATGAAAATAAATTCCAAAGAGAGACACTGTGACATTTCATTATTATTATTGGATTTTCTGAAAAATTCATTATTTCTGGACACATACTGTAAAGATTATTTTATAAAATGCCATGAATAGCAGAAGAGTTTTGATTCTTCATGGGCTTACTGCGTCGTATCATGTGTTTCATTACAATAAGATAATAGGCATTAATCATAGAATGGTATTATGTAGCAGTGCCTACAGTTGTTACTAGTAATATCCATTAACTTAGCAGCAGTTTACCTGGATACGTCTAGATAGTTATATCTGTCCTGGAAGTATAAGTTTTTTTTTTCTATTTCTGTAGTAGAAATTACGTAATTAGTATTCAGTACAATGTCTTTCGATGAGCAAGTGGTCCTCCTATAACTAGAAGGGATGTTGGGACTGGAATTGCTCATGTTGCCTCCTCTGGACCTGGTACTGCGGAACTGAATGTTGAACCAATAGAAGATTAATAGAATGAATGGCCAGCCAGATTCTCTTCTTCATGCCAGTCAGAATATAATTGATTGAGCCACTGAAAGATTAAATAGGGGTGGATAATTCATAATACTTATATGGGATTTATACTAGTAGTTATAACTTGTTTCATGGTTACAGTAAGCATAGAATAATAACATATCAATACTCTTGAGCTATTACCATATCTAATTGATGTGATAATAAAGCACCTTCTTGTAATACCAGTACTTGTATGTTAACGTTATAACCATATCTATTAGATTATCATGATCTGATTATTTTATAAGCTTACACAAATCTGATACCATTTATGAATTTAGGATGTAGACAATTGAGGATTCAAAAGTTAGGCAGAGTCGAGGATTCAACGTTTTGAAATTGAATACATTCATTTTTTTCTTCTTTTGGATCAAATATAGTAATTTCTTACCAATCTACTACGGGAACTTCACCCAACCAACTTTGTAATTTTTATAGGAAATATCGATTAGAATGCTAAAACTATAGTTCAAATTGACAAGTGAAAAGGACTAGATTCTTAATAGTTGAATATAGAGTCATAATTATACTTTTAAGTATCAAAAGGCAATATAGTTATTAAATCTATCAGATGTGAGGAAGATGAGGAAGAGCACACTAGACAATGGAAAAAAAACACACACTTCTGGTGAGAATGTAGGAATTGCATATTTGAGTACTAAGAACCTGAAAATAATGCTATCATAGGTTCTGAACATATTGCAAATACCGCAGGAATGATACACATGGTGAATAAGGAGGCCAGTGTTAATAGCGATACTGGAATGGTTAGTAAAAATAGTAATAATGACAGTGGAAGCATAAAATGAAAATCCACGAGGGAAAACTCTCATTACAAATTAGGTAAGGCGTGTAACGTCTAAAGAGTTGAACCAACAACTCTGATACCACAATGTAGGAACTGACCCTATCATTTTTTTTTAAGTACTAAAAATACAACCATAAAAACATAGCATTGGGAACTCAAAAATTATTAAGCATTATATAAAACTTTCCCGAATTTCACTTCATTCAACATATCATCTAATTTACATGTTATTAACTAAATCCATAATGAACTCATACAAAAGAATATTATATTAACATAGTTACCGTTCACTAGAAGACGAGATTCAAACTTGACTTACCGCTATTTGCCCTCATTTGTTGTTGGTTGCCTACAAGTGTGAATGTCGACGTGTTTAATCCAAATGCAATGACCCATCGGTTGACCTCCCAGCGTAGTCCTTGGGTACTCGCCTTCCCTACAGACCCCCGAGCTGCAATGGGGTTGTACAATGGAGGAATGTATTAATTGGTAGAGTAGAGCACTCTTTGCCTCAAAGTCTCCTCTGTAAAGTCCTCTACCTCACCAAACTCACTATAGCTTGTAATCACTACTCTGACATAGTCTCATCCATCCAACAATAGGGTAAAGAAAAATTCATTTCTCCCATGGCCTGTCCTTTCTTTTATAAGAGTTCTCATAGGTAACACTTGGCATTTCAAGCATAATTAATTATTTTTTATAATCCAATAGTTTGATTATTCACCCACCCATGTGTTTCTCTCATCAAGGATCTCCAAAATTATTTACTTAAATTTTAATTTTAAAATAATATTTTTCCTCACCTTAACAAGATTCATATTTTTCTCCTAGTTGTCTCTTGATGCCCCTTTTTACTTCTTAATTTGTGTTTATTGCTAAATTCAATTGATAAGTCAAGATTTTATCCCCTATTTACTCCCTAATTTAACGCAAACTATCTCTTAAATGGATATTCTTATGTTGGTTGTTGCGACATGGAGGTTCTTTAAATTTCTCTAAAATTTAATTTATTAATATTATTTTAATTCACTATCATCTTCTCTTAATTATGTTTAACTATTTTAGGATTAATATTTATCCTTACATTTTGTCCCTTTTTCCCCTTTTTACCTAATTAAAGTACATTATCTACCTAATATTTTCCAACATGGAAAGGGTAGAGTTTTTAAAGTAAAATATCTTATTTCTTCCTATGATTCTCTTAACCCAAGTTTTATTATTGATTTAATTACCTCGGTTTCTAACATCATTTACCCTTGATGTGAATTTACGTGGTTTTCATATATTGATTATATTTATTAATTTATTGATTTTTAATGATTTCAAGGGTGCCAAGTTTGGTTGTGCCCTTCAAGAACTTCCCTTGAAGTTCCAAGGGTGTCATGCCTAACAGTTTATTTGTGATGCCAAGGGTGCCAAGTTGGTCGCGCCCTTCAAGAAATTCTCTTGAATTTCCAATGATGCCACACCACTTGCCCTTCAAGCAGCCAGTGTCTACGGGAGGAAAGTATAGGTGCAACGACAAAGACCACTATCATCTCTTATGTTGTCTGCTATATTGAGACTAATAGTGTCGGGAATCAAGGAATTCACCTTGATGCGTGCCCCCCAGTAAAATCCTAATGAGTAATCCAATTTTGGGACCTGCCCCCATGGCATCGTGATCTTCAAGGCGAAGGTGTTTCAACCTTTCCAGTCCAAGTCACAATAGGAGTGCTTGTGGGTGAGATCAGGGACACTGTCCCACGCATTCCTTGTAGTTCCATCCAATTGTACAATCCCATCACCCATATGTGATTCATTTGACCAGACAACTAATATGTGCCTACGACCATCAACATATCATCAAAATATAGATAAACATATATAGCAGGTTTCAAAATTAACTTAGAATTTTAAAGACAAAATATAAATTTTCATCAAAGCAAGTGTCGTCAACTCGTCATATGCGAATGTCTCTGGTGGTTTTATTTCATACTCAATAATCATCAATAACAAAGTTTCTCAGTGTTAGTCATTGTCATAATAGCATCATTGGCATCACCTAGTCATTCACATCATTGTTCATTGTGAACCAGAACTAATGCAAGTAGGTAACATAGGGGACACATCCATCATGGTTATCATCATCATAACATCAATGGAAACATGCATATCCATCAAAGCTATCAACATCGTAACATCAATAGAAAACATACCTATCCATCAAAGATATCATCATCATGATATCAATATAGAGCATACATATCCTTTACTGCGATCGTCATCATAAATTCAATAGAGACCAAACATAGCCATTTATGCTACAATCATCATAATATCAATAGAGAACATGCATAACCATTAATGCTACAATCATCATAATACCAATAGAGAACATACATAACCATTAATGCTATATTCATCATAATATCAATGGAGAACATACATAAACATCACAACCACTAATAATAGAGTCGTGTGTCTGGATTCTCAATGTGAGGTCCTCAAAGAATAATTTGTGGGCCTTAGGGCTAAATTAATTTTAATGTCATATCACTATCAGTGAACTAGAGCGGGGCACTACAATCCCAGCCGTAGGTCTAATCTAGCTGATCAGGGGATTGAGATACTTTAGAATGTCAGGGTAAAATGTGAAGTTGGATAACACTTTTTTCTCTTTTTTGAGGAAAAAAAAATATCATTCTTAGAAGCTTTTCAAATTTCGGCAAGCCAATGCGATTTTTCTATTTAGAATTTCAATTTACAGTAAAAAGAAAACTTGTCAGAAATTTTATTAGCTTTCTATTGTTTATTTTGTAGAATTTTTTTATTCACATTTGATATGTCAACTTAGCAATTTTTTGACTATGTGCTCTTTAAAAATCAGGAGATTCATAAAAGTTCATGTTTTTTTGGCACTAGTGTATTTTTTGTTAACTTTGTGTTTTTGAAAAAAAAAATGTGCTGCAACAATCTAGACAAACTCTACTTAGATATGGCTATATTTATGAAACCGACAGATGAACATCATAATTACTAGAATTTTTTAAATTGAACCAATATGAAAAACTGATTCTCCAATTTCATATGATTTTCATGATGATGAATTTGCTGCTTTTGAAAAACAATGTACTACAGGTTGCAGAGGTAGCAGGTGCTAGTTCGTCGCTTAAGGCTTCGAAGGACAAAGGTGAAGGAGATAGAAGCGAGACCTTTTCAGGGCACTTGTGATGCAGACATGGTATAGAAGAAGTTGCAGAGTATCTTTCATGCTTTTGGAGGACCAAAAGCTCCTCAGTGGGGAGGATTGATCCAGGAGGATCTCGAGACACCAAGGGGATGGATAAAGGCTCGAAATTCAAAATGACAGAAAGGAGAATTTGATGGCATCAGTTGAGAAGGCTTGTCTTCCTAATCACAGTGGCGTGAACGGGGTGTCAATCCGAGCTCTTATGCAAAAGATAGAGCTCTTCAAATATTGGTATGGCAGAGGAAAAACGGGGCCCACATTGTGCCACATGGCATCCCAGTCAGCACGTGGGACCCACATGACAGCTTGACATTTAACATCCCATCATTGGCCTCTTAAACCTACACAAACAACAAAAATCATTTTTGGATTAGAAACTATATAACAATAAAATCAAAAAATTCATAGATCCCAAAAAACATATATATTAACTAAAGTGGGAAAAAAGGTTAACATATATATAAAAATCAAAAACTATATAACAAAACTATTTTTGTTATATTAAAATAATACAATGTGACATTCACATGGAGGGTTGATACATACAACATATATCCAAAACCATTATGGTATATAGTCAAAGGGTAATACCATATATGATATGTTTTATAAAACAAAAACCAACGAATAGATAGGTGGGTCAAGGGATGGTGGACTGGCCCTTGGGGCATGGACCCAACCACCCACACCCCATATAAATCAATGCAAACAGCACGGCATACCATGGGGCTTGGGTAGGCGGCCACGTAGGTGGTCTTGCCACCCAAAGCCACCACGATGTAACTCAAACATGTAGAACACCATCTGAAGGAGTTAATGCATATGGTGTTGGTTGGAAAGGGATGGGTGCGGTCTCGTGAATTACGTGCCCACCCCCCAATGAAGTTATATATATATATATAGTTGTTAAAAACTATACGGTTGGGGTTTGTAAAATCATATATGTTTTTATATATATATATATATATATATATATATGTTAAAAAATAATAACCCATAACAACCAAACTTTGGTAAGTACGCCCATGATATTATTTAAACATAAGATTTTTTTCGGCATGAAGGAGGGAGTAGAGGTACAGTAGCCCAGGCACGGGAACCGAGACAGAGACAATGGAACCCTGAGCATTTAGAAAACATTGGTGGAACCATGCTTCACCGAATTTTCGCAAGAGGGTGATTTTGCTCTAGTCTCATAATTTGGCAAGTTTTATATCAATTTTGCACCTATCGGCGACGAGAATTCGATGGTGGTGTCAGTTTCTACAATAGAACTCTTCAATTTTCGGGCATTTTTCAGCATGGAGTTATAATGCTCTATTTTTGTAACTGATGAATGTAACTTCTTTTGATGCCATTTTTAATGAATGAAGGCCTTCCCATTGATCGAGCAGGGCCCAGAGATGTAGTCCAGGAGGGACGAACTCCGTTATCAAGTTGTCCTCTTGTCTTCTTATGCTCTTCTTCTTCTTTCTCTCACATGTGCACATTTAAGAGTCTCTCTTTGGTTAAGCTACAAACTGTATATGTAATTATTTTAATGCATCTATAACAAAATATAACCTCGATCAATATGTCAACTTAGCAATTTCTTGACTATGTGATCTTTAAAAATTAGGAGATTCATAAAAGTTCACGTCTTTTTGGCACTAGTGTATTCTTTGTTAACTTTGTGTTTTTGAAAAAAAAATGTGTTGCAACAATCTAGACAAACTCTACTTAGAGATGGCTATGCTTATGAAACCAACAGATGCACATCATAATTACTAGAATTTTTTAAATTGAACCAATATGAAAAAACTGCAAATTTTGAAGATGTTTAACGTAGCGCCATGTTTCTCAAAATATTAGTTAAAAACTAAAACTCTAAAAACTACCCATTAAATAAGGACCAACATAATGCACCATAAATTTTCCATATTTTTTCACAATGTATTTTGGAAGATACATAATTATGATTTCATTAAATTATAATGACCTTCAAAAAACTTTTGCACACATTTTACTAGAAAATTAGTTAAAATTAACAAATATCTATTAAATTCCATAAACTTTATATCTACTAAAAGTAGATTCATTTCTGCAAATGCTAGTAATGGTTTTGAAAGTAAACTAATCATATTTGATGGAGTTTAACCATTCCAAACTTGGAGAAAGATTATCAGAGCTGAGTTGTTGCAGAGTTGCAGTTTTTGGCCGAAAAAGCTAGTTCGGTTGAACAAAAAAAAAACAGTCGAATTTTTATTCGCCGCAAATGGACATTAAAATAAACAGGAAAATTTTTCAGTCGAACAATTTTAAAAGTTCAATTAAAAACCCTGTCCATATTTTTCATCAACTGCAAAATTAAAATCGTGCAACCCTCTGATATGAGTGTTTCGGACGAATGTTATAAATAAACTCAGTTGAAACATTATTTTTTCACTCACATTCCTCACGTGCAACTTCTAAATTCCAAAATTCTTTGCATCTAATTTTTGGACAAAAAAATATTTTCGTTGAATTTTTAAAGTGAGTTTTTTGGGTTGAATTTTGAAAGTAAGTCTTTTAGGCTAAATTTTGAAAGTGATTACTTTAGGCTGAATTTAGAAAGTGAATTTTTTTTGCTGGATTTTGAAAGTGAGTTTCTTTGGCTAGATTTTGAAATTGATTTTTTTGGGTTTGATTTTAAAAATATACATAGATTTAATTACCATGGGAAATAAAATAAATTGCAAGAGAAAATATGATCGAATAAGAGACATTGAGGCTCGTAGAGAATACTCGAGAAACTATTACAAAATAATAGTAAAAAAACCACTTAAATATTGTAAGGGAAAATCAATCTCAACAAGAATGTAAATATTATAAAAGATATTTAAAATTTAATAGTTTATTGTGGAATTTAAGTTTTTACTTGATGAACTAATTTGAAAGCTATTTTGCAATGTAAACAGAGAGTGATTTCCTCATAACAATGATGATGAGATTGAAAATGTTGAAAGGAAAAATGAAAAAGAGAATGAATGAATGATTGATGATGTTGTTGAAGATGTTGAAAAAGATTCAAGTGAAGAAGTTGAATCACCCTTAAGTATGTATATATATGTCATGAATTATTGAAATTATACATATTTATTAGTTTTAATTTCATAAAATCTATTTTTTAATTTAATTATTTAATATATATTTATACTCATTTATATTAGATTCTCATATGTACAGATGAAATCGATATCGATGATGAGATGTTAGAAAATGTCAACATTGACACATATGGAGATAAAAAAGTTGACCATGTTATACGATATTGTGTTAAACTCATTATTGATAAGTTCTTCAAAGATGAAAATGTGACAGTTCAAGCTCAAATTTTGAGAGATCTCTTAACATCAAAGAAATTAAAATATCCCACAACACTATTAGGTATTCGAAAATCAACAAAAGACAAAAAATTTAAGGAAAATGTGAATCAAAATATAAATAGTTCTCTAAAATCAATTAGAAGATCTAGAAATGATCTAGATGCACAAAGAACAATACAAATGGAAGTGGTTTCATCAAGTACTAAAGAAAATCATTTGGTAAAATCTATGGCAAAAGCATTAAGGACCTCACAAAAAATAATGCACAAGCATAGGAAATTTCAATTGTAAATAGATGCAAATGATGAGCTTGTTTGTTGGACAATTATTTGTAGGCAAACATACAAAGATACACTTGGAGAATATGTTAAAAAAATAATATATGAATATTGCATGAAAAATTCACGTGTTTCACCAAAAGTAAGGGATGTGATGCGACAAAGAATAACATGAAATCAGTATGAAGAACATGCAAAACATATCTTGGACACCACTCAGATAGAGTTGTTCAATAAGTTCATAGAAGAGAATCGTGAAATTAATGTCTCAATCAGTTCGTTTGTGAAACCAAAACCATGGTTTCTTGAACTTGTCACTGTACGCAACACTTGTCGTTATCATGTGGAATTTCAACTATATTATGACACCAACTTTAATTTTGGTAAAACATTTTAGAAATTTCTACCTCTTTCTTCCACTATCCATGATTTCGTATCTAAAATTCTATGTGGAAGAGAAAATCATGAATTATTTTACCAAAAGAAATGTGTTGGTGGTAAAAAATGTGATCATTGTGGAAATTTGACTTTCTTTCATGTCAAACATCATATTTATATGAATGATCAATTATTTTCCAACAATAAAAGTGAAATGGAAGAGATATGAATATATCCATACATCGATTGGTTCAAGTACTAGTACAAGTGCTAGAAGGATTGATTTACAAGAAGAAGAAATTTTTGTGATAGAGTTTTTGAATAAGTTTCAGACAAAAATTTATAAATACACCAAGCATTTTCATAGAGCTCGATGGGAGGACCTGCAATTCAAAAAATCCCGTGAAATTTTTCCACCAAGGACCATTCTCTCAATAATTGATTTTGCAAAAAATTACACATTTGTTGAACAAAATGAAATACAGAGAATATTATGATTTTAACCAATTCGATATGCTTGTCCATGTTCTATATAGACATGCTAAAAAAAAAAGTTGATATAGAAAGCACCAGTGAGAATCAACATGTTATTAAAAAATATCATTTTTATATCAGCTATGATTATACACATGATACACATTTTGTACAACATTGTAATATCCCTCCCCTTAACAATAAATAATAAAAATAATAAATCATAAATTATATTAAAAATATATACAAAATAATAATAATAATAATAATAATAATATAATGGTTATTCTCTAAATAAGAATAAATAGAAATAAAACAAGAAAAATAGGAAAAATAAGAAAATAAGATAAGAAACAAAAAGAAATAAAACAAGAAAACTAAAAAAAATCAAAAGAAAAGTAAAGAAAGCTAAAAATCAATGTCGCATGTAGACACATGGAGTGTGTGCCTGTGGTTCCCCATCCAATGTTTGCTTTATTTATTGGAGGGTGAGGAGGATGGGAGGCATTCCATCTTTCCAAGTTTTTATCTTTCATTCTCTTGGGAGAATGGTGTTCCAAGACTTAGGAGTCATTGGCAGTAGTACGTTGATTGAGGGCTCGGCGGTGGCCAGTTGCAGCAAATCCGTGCATAATTGAGCCTACGGCTGGGTGGAGAGTCATCCCCAAAACCTTTTTGTCATCTAGCAGACATCGATCACAGAGAATATAGGTAAGTGCTCATTTGTTTGAATCTGATATAAATTAGGAAATTAACTTCATATTTATTTTGGACTGTTACATATGGTATTGGAGCAAAGTTCAACCCTTAGGGCCTATGGGCATCTTCAAAAAAAAAAAAAAATGTTGGGATTTTTACTTGACTTGTTTTGAAAGTTAAAGGATACTTACTTTCGGGAGGCCGCATATTTATTTTTCTCAGTATTTCCATGAAGTCCTTTAACCACCGCAACTGAACTTTGGGATCGGGGTTTCTAGATTTCCGCAATTCTGAGTGCAGACTTGTGTTCATTAATTCGTTAGCAATTTTTAACAATTGGTTATAGGCTCTGCCACAACATAAACTGAGTGGTGTGTGTTTAACCATTCGTTTTTTTGTTAATTTCTTTCACTTCTCTATGTGGCCGAGGATTAAAATAAGAACACTGTGAGTTATATTCTTGTAAAAAGGGACGAGGAATCCACCGAATGCCATGGCCATATAACTTCTCTGGTCGTGTTCTGAGGCTCAATTTCAAGCTCACGATGGTAGCATAGAAGGCCATGCATGAGACCTCCACTTTGCGTGCACTGTAGACAGGCATCTATATCTAAGAGGTCGCCTTTGCAGTCCGAATCCAGGGGAGTATTCTTCACTTTGTGAAGCTAGGTTCCTGCTATACAAGGCCTTTGACGGATTCTCTAGTAAATAATTTTCTCTATCATATTTTTTTATTATTTAATTTACCAGGGAGGCATGAAATCTTCAGGAATCCCTTAGGACCTTTGCTGATTGTGCATATATTTTATAATTCATATTTTGCATTGTATTCGTCCCTTTTCTGTTTGCTTGAATAATTGTAGTTTCTCTAAGACCAAAAAAAAAACATGAGTGACTTCAGAATTTTAATGGTTTCCAGTCAAGTTATTTAGTGTCCGATTCTTCTCAGAGGTAAAAATCCAGCCATATATTAATCTATATGTTATTTCCTTTTATTTTTTATTCAGGTCTATTGAAGAGGGTTTCCAAATTGACTGGGTTTCTTCATATACTGGGTCTACTATAATTTTTTGCTCTCACTAGCTACTGCTTTTCCTTTTAGCTGTCGAAGAATATGGATGCATTGCCCTTTTCGACTTCTTGTTATATGCATTTCATTGATGACCTATTTTATTTTTCCCTTCTAATTTGTTGCAGGAAAATCAATGGGGTTTAGACCAGGTAATGGCAATCTTCGTGTCCTTTTGGACAGGCATTATTGTAATTTGCAGCTCCCATTGTAGAGTAACCATACACGTACTCTCTTTGAGTTTTCTTTTTGTTTTATCTAATATTTTTTACTTTGGTAATAATGTGAGTTCGAACTCTTTTCCTGCTTGGTCTGTATGCCTACGCAAAGGTTTGGGCTAGAAACAAACTCAAAAGAATTCTCGCAGCAGTTTCCCAATGGAGTAAGATGTTGTTGTCTGCAACACCAAAATTGATCTGACCCAGGGAATGGAGAATCCAATGAATAGAGTACATTTTGCATTTTCAGTCTATTTATAACTAGATGAAGACCAATGGAAGTAGACGATACTTGTTCTAAATCTCTTCATGTGAGATCTAAAGAACGGTTTTAGTCTTCAGGTTTCCGCAGAGATTGCACATACAATAAATTTGCCTTAAAGGAGGAGCCAATATTGAGGGACGAAACAATGAGATGATCCTCGGAATTTAATAATGAAGAAAGCCCATCAAGCTCCATATGTTGCACATCCAGGAGTCCAGAAAATGTATGCAGACTTAAAACAACTATTTTTCTAGACAGGAATGAAAAATGATATAACAAAGTTTGTGGCCCAATGTTTAGAAGGAACCCAGAAGGTGATGATCTTCAGAATTTAATAATGAAGGAAGCCCATCAAGCTCCATATGTTGCACATCCAGGAGTCCAGAAAATGTATGCAGACTTAAAACAACTATTTTTCTAGACATGAATGAAAAAGGATATAACAAAATTTGTGGCCCGATGTTTAGAATGTCAACAGGTTAAGGCTGAACATTGTCACCCGACAGGACTTTTACAACCCCATGATATACCGGAAACTAAGTGGGAAGTTGTTTCGATGGATTTTGTTGGAGGCTTACCTATGACATCCCAAAGACATGACTACTTTATGGTTGTGGTTGATAAATTAACTAAGAGTGCTCACTTCATTCCAATCAAGACCACCTTTGAAGCATCAGCTATTGCTCAAATTTTCCTAAAAGAAATAATTCGCCTTCATGGAGTGCCATGAAAAATAATATTTGACAGAGACGCACATTTTACTTCCAGTTTTTGGAAAAGTCTATTACAATCTATGGGAACGAAACTAAATTACAGTACAACATATCACCCAGAGACAGATGGTCAAACAGAAAGAGTAAACCAAGTGTTGGAGGACATGCTAAGAATGTATATCATGGACCAACAAAACCAATGGGAAAAATACCTTCCCTTAGTGGAGTTTTCATACAACAATAGTTGCCACAGTTCAATACAAGCAACTCCCTTCGAAATCTTGTATGGAAGACCATTGCATACTCCATTAAGTTGAGATCGATAAGAGGATCGAGTCATGTTGCAACCTGAAATGCTCCAAGAAATGGAAGAACAAATGGCCACAATTAAACAAAGACTAAAAGAAGCCAGGGATCACCAGAAAAGTTATGCCAATGCAAAGAGAATTGGTAGAAACTTTGAGGAAGGAAGCCAAGTTTTTATTAGAATCAAACCCTTTAAAAGTTCCTTTAGGATGGGTAAGGGAACAAAGCTATCCCCTAGATTTGTTGGGCCATTCACGATCCTAGAGAGGATTGGACCAGTTGCTTACAAGCTTGAGTTGCCATTCCATCTAAGAAGGATGCATAATGTGTTTCATGTTTCTATGCTTAGAAAATATGTACCCGACCCATCCCATGTTTTGAAATTTGAAAAATTGCAGGTTTCCGAGGAAGGAGTCCTTCAGGTCGAACCATTCTGTATACTAGACCACCGGGTTCGTCGACTAAGGAATCATGAGTTTGAACAAGTCAAGGTCCAGTGGGACCAATGTAGCCCAGGGTCAGCTACATGGGAAGATGCAGATGTTATTTTAAAAGACTTTCCTTATTTATTTGATTAAAATGTGTGGTAATGCTTACTTAGTTAAGACATATACTTTTTAGTTTAATTGAATGATATGATATAATGATGCACATGTGGTTCTTATAGTGATAATGTATCCTTATGATTTGCATAGGATTTATGATGCTACAATATGAGGTTATTGACATGTGGTTCATCTATTATGTAAAGTCATGATATATCTTTGATGCAATATGTTCATATCATAAATTAAGATGGTGAAGCATGTAATAGTTGCATACAAATGACATGTATGAGCACGCAGTTTGTTATTTTGTGATTAACAAAGATAAATGGTTTCATGATGACATGCAATACTTGGCATGTGGATTATTTTCTATGATACTATGATGTTATAGCTAATGCATTGTTACATGTTGAGCTGGGATGATCGACATGACTCCACATTGGGCCATGAGGGTCGGTTTATTTGATGATCTCGTGTGAGCCCATACACATAAGGGAGAATAAGTAACACCATATGGGCTAGGGACAAAACTCAATCAACACTACATATGTCAGTGGTTCCTTTGTCTTGTGTATTGCTCTCGAAGGGCTATGGGACCATCTTGAGGAGGCCAAGTGCCTGATGTTCTAAGCTAGGTGCCTGTTATAGGATTGGGATGCCGAAGTTTGGAAGGGATGTAAAGGAATTTGATGCATGGGGTTGTGCGCCTTAGTAGTTGTGGAGGGAGTGGGCCAGCCTTGTGAGATGCCTGGAGTCATTGAGTACTATACTAGATGTCTACCTTGGGGCAGATGAGGTCTGAGTCAAGCGCGAGCCTTGGGGCTAGCCTTGGACTAGGATATAGAACGGGTCAGGCTTATGCCTGGTGCCGAAAGTGGGAAAAAGGACAGAGCTTCCTTGAGATTTCCCAGGGTGTTGGGGACTTTCGATGTCGTTGGTTATACTAGTTCAGCAGAGGGTGCTGGCAACATGAAGTGAATAAAAATAAATAATAAATAATAATAAAAACATAACTTCGGGACGAAGTTCCTTAAAGTGGGAGAGCATGTAATATCCCTCCCCTTAATAATAAATAATAATAATAAATACTAGAGTCACTTTATATATAAATAATAATAAAAATAAAAATGGTTATTCTCTAAATAAGAATAAATAGAAATAAAACAAGAAAACTAAAAAAAATCAAAAGAAAAGTAAACAAAGCTAAAAATCAAAGTCGCATGTAGACACATGGAGTGTGTGCATGTGGTTCCCCATCCAATGTTTGCTCTATTTATTAGAGGGTGAGGAGGATGGGAGGCATTCCATCTTTCCGAGTTTCTATCTTTCATTCTCTTGGGATAATGGTGTTCTAAGACTTAGGAGTCATTGGCAGTAGTACGTTGATTGAGGGCTCGGGGGTGGCCACTTGTAGCAAATCCTTGCACAATTGAGCCTATGGTTGGGTGGAGAGTCATCCCCAAAACCTTGTTGTCATCTGGTAGACATCGATCACAAGTAATATCAGTAAGTGCTCATTTGTTTGAATATGACATTAATTAGGAAATTAACTTCATATTTATTTTGGACTGTTAACATTGCTTTGATAAGATTTATGATTGATTTAAAGGTCATGGAATAAAATTCAATGAACATTGGATATGGTCAGATAGATGTGCAAGTCAATTCAAATATTCATGGCCATCATTTTGGTTGTGTCATCTTCATATGAAAACCAACATTAAACATTGTTGGAATCTATTTGAGGCTGGTCATGGAAAATGAGAACGTGATGGTGCAGGGGCATCTATAAAACAAGAACTTAGAAGATATCAAATGGACCACTCTTCAAACCGACTTGTCTCAACTGAACAATTCGTTCAATGGTGCATTGTTGAACTAAGCCATGAGACTAATCCATCAAGGGAGGTACACAGATATGTTAGCTCCTTATAATAATAGTGTATCCCCCTTATTGTTATTATTATGGCCATGTATCCCCCATATTGTTATTGTTGTGCCCCATAGAAGCCCACTATTGTTATTGTTGTGTCCTTACAGTATTATTGTTATGTAGGCTCTGATTATATTATGGCCCCTTGGACTCCTATATATACAAATGAGGTTTTTTCATTTGTTTGATCCAACAATTGTTCATTTATGTAATGTAAAGGAGACTTCCCCCTCAAATATAACACTTTTTAAGTCATTGATCTATCATTTTGTGAGTTTGTAGCATAACATTTGGTATTCGAGCTTTGGATTCTAGGGTTTTAAACAGGTCATTGTGGAATTTTCACTATAAAAAATTTTTACAAAGTTTTAGAAGCTGAAATTGTGACCGCATGGATCTAAAATCTTGGCAAACTTCATGCCAGAATTTCAGATCTTGGTTCGCTATATTTTCTGAGATATGGTCCGAAGAAGTTAGGGCTTTTTCATGCTTCAGAATTGAGTATCAAACAACTAACCAAGGGAAAATCATCATAACTTTATTTTCAAGCATCATATTGGAATTTCATAAGAAGTGACAAAAATAAAACATATTGCAGTTTTTTTTCGTATCAATTTCATGGTCTAATATTGAAACACTGACACATGGAATTACGTACAATTTCATTGTACTGAGCTAGTCCATAATCAGGTCATTGTGGAAGATTTGACATAACATTATCTTAAAGAATATAATTTTGGTTTGTCTTGTGGTGTTGAAAAGAAGACTCAAAGAGCTACCACTCGAAGGAGTTTCAGACCTTGGATATGCACAATTACAGAGGTACAACCATTTGAAGATCGAGCTACTAAAAGAAAGAAAAATGTGTGTATTTTTTTTAAATTGCATGACTTTTGTTTGAAAATTCAGTTTGAAGTGATTCCATTGACATATTGAAGAATATATATAAAATTTCTCCCAACAAAAAAAATCTACGCCCATTAAGCCCTCAGAAATCTCTACTATGATGCATGAAGAGGAATAATTATAGCATGATATTTCAAAATTACGGGACCAAGTGCAACAAATTTCGCTTTCACAAAGAAAAACCAAAGATGAACTAAAAGGAGACATGAATGGTTTAAAATCAAAAAAAAAAAAAAAAAATGACATGGAGGTTTTTAAAGTAGACATAAATGTGATGTCAAGTTGGAAGGGTTGACAAAGTTGTTGCAAGAAATGCTTCCAGGCGGTGACAAGGTAATCCATGAAAATAATGATGAGGAAAAAAGGAATATGAATTATGATTTTAGAGACTCCAATGTGGGGTTTAAAAACCACCACATTCCAAAGATAGATATGAGGAAGTTTGATGGCAAGGATCCAGTAACATAGATACTATAGATGGAGCAGTATTTTGATCTACAGGATGTGAAATCCTCACAAAAGTAAATTTTGCATCTTTATATTTAGAACCCAATCAGTTTGTATGGTATATATATATTTGTTCTCATAAACCAATTGTCACATAGTCAATTTTTATGGAGGAAATGATATAACATTATGAAGATACAAAGAACAACACCTTCTTTAGACAATTGATAAATCTCAAACAAAATGGTTCAATGGCAGAGAATATAAGACTTTTGAAATTTTAATATTAGGGTAACCAATATTCTAGAGGAGAATAGGATTGATGTCTTCATATGGACTTTAAAAGATAACATCCAACATGAGGTTTGCCTTTGGGAACCTGATTCGTTAGAGAAGGCATTCAGGGTGGTAAGAAAAGTTGAAAAGGAAATTATGGCAACAAGGAATTCTACCACTCACAATTATAAATATGGAAGTGTTGTTGTTCATAATCTTACACAACCTACAAGTTTGACACCAAAAAAATTGGAGGAAAAAAGAGAAAATGGGCTTTGTTACAATTGTGATATAAAATACATTAAAGGTAATAAGTGTGCTGCGAAGAAATTATTTTACATAGATTGTGAAGAGGAGGAAGAAAATGAACAAGAAACATCAAAAGAGGAGGATATACACCAAGAACCAACCCAAGAGAAAGAAGAAATGAATTTGACCATATATTGTAATGTATTGGCAGGAATTACCACTCCTCAACCTCTCAAGATAGATGGATATATAAAAAAGAAAAAGGTAATAGTGTTGATTGATTTGGGTAGTACCCATAATTTTATTCATTGTAAGATAGCCAAGGAACTGAATTGCTTCCTATATCCAACACGAGAGTGTCAAGTGATGGTTGCAAATGGAGGAACTATAAATTTCTGTAGAAAGTGCCATAATGTCAAGCTAGCCATGGGGAAATATGTATTGATTATTCCAATTCTTTCCATCTCCAATGGGTGGTATTTATTTTGTGCTAGGAGTCCAATGGTTACCATCTTTGGGGGAAATAGCTTTCAAATTCCAAGAACTTTTCTTGAAACTTTTTTGGGAAGGTAAGGAAGTTGAATTAAGGGGTATCGCAAGGAAACCAGGACATAAACAGGATGACAAATCTTCTAAAGAAATAACAGCAGGGTGTAATTGCACAGTTATGCTCACTAGAGGTTCAAACATCGAAAACATATATTTCTCCATATCTCCAAAAATTCTTGGACAACCATTCCAAGGTGTTTGAGACTTCCAAAGGCCTCCCACCTATTCCTCCCACCTATTCGTGATCATGGTCATGCTATTCATTTAATTCCAGGAAGTGTTCCTCCAAACATCAGGCCTTATAGATATCCTTATGCCCAAAAGAGTGGAATGTATGGTTGCAAAAATGCTAGAGGTTGCTATAATTTGACCTAGTCAAAGTTCTTTTTCTGCTCCAGTGATATTGGTGCACAAGAAAGATGGATCGTGGTGTATGTGTCCAGATTAGAGGGAGCTCAACAAGCTCACTATTAAAGATAAATTTCCCATTCCTGTCATTGATGAACTGTTGGATGACTTACATGGATCAATTTACTTCACCAAGTTGGCTCTTCATTCAAGATATCATCAAATTAGAATGAAGATTGAATACATTCCGAAAATAACATTCAGAACTCATGAGAGTCATTATGAATTTTTGGTCATGCCTTTTTGCCTTACTAATGCACTTTCCACATTTCAAGGTTTGATGAATTCCATTTTCAAACTCGTCCTTAGAAAATTTGTGTTAGTATTTTTTGATGATATAGCAATCTACAACAAATCTTGGAAGGATCATGTTCAACATGTTGCCAGGGTGCTCAAACTATTGGAGCAGGAACAATTATATGCAAAAACCTCCAAATGTTTCTTTGGAAAACAGGAGGTGGAATATTTGGGTCATATTGTATCTCATGAGGGTGTTAAGGTAGACCCTAACAAAATTAAAGCCATTAAGGATTGGAAAATCCCCACAACCATAAAGCATCTTCAAGGATTTCTTGGGTTGACAGGGTATTATCGCAAGTTTGTTAAGAATGATGGGAGAATAGTGTCATCGCTAACATCATTATTGAAGAAAGATGCATTTTCATGGATTCAGGAAGCAACAAAGGCCTTTGAACATCTTAAAGAGGCAATGTGCCAAGCGCCATTCTTAGCTACGCCAGACTTCACAAAGATTTTATTTTGGAATGTGATGCCTTGGGAAATGGAATTGATGTTTTTTAAATGCAAGAAGGAAGACCCATTTCTTTTTAAATTTTTCTAATCAAAGGAAAACATTTGCACAAACCTATTTCTAAGAAGGAAATGTTGGCAATACTACATGCACTAAAGCAATGGAGACCTTACCTAATGGGAAGACACTTGAAGGTAAAAACATATCATGATAGTCTTAAATACTTTTTGGAATGAAGATCATATTCAGAAGAGCAACAAAAATGGGTGACAAATATTATTGTGAAGGTAAATCCCCTCGCAAACAGTGGTGATCCCTTGAACCCAATGAGTGGGTCTAGCAACAAACTAAACAAACTAACATACACGTTCCTAGCTTATGTTTAACAAATGCACAGAGAGAGAGAGAGAGTGGCCTACCTTGCTCTGATGTTAATCGCTCAATCCTTTGGAGATGACTTTGAATCCTTTGCTTCCAGGCTCACTTCTTACTTGTTCTTCATGTCCGAGTACCTGCAATAAAGATCAAAGAGCTATGCAAAATACAAGAGCATATATAGAATACGACAAACATAAACTACTTAATAGATCAAGAAGTATTAAGCTAAAATCATAAACATTTACACAATTATGGAAAGTGGATATCAGATGTATATATTAATAAACTAAAAAGGGAAGCATACAACCTATGTCGTGATGTTGGAGACCTTCATTTGGTTGATGTAGAAGTTAAAGTAAAAACTCTTCAAGCACTCCTTCTCCAAGTTAGAATGGGCAAAGTGTAAGCATAATCCTAGTATATGAATGCAGCAATCAACGACCCACCATTTGGGGATGTAAAGGAGTTGATTTATAGAAAGGGAGAGGGAGTTAGGGATCCACAAAAGAGGGACAAAGGTCCACATCTCAAGGGGAAATCCCATTATGATAAGATCAAGGGGTCCAAATGGGAGAGCTTGACCATATCAACAACAACTAATATCCAACTCGTTGTTCTTGAAGGTTCTAATGCACAAAGCTTCTCCTCTAGTTTGGGAAAACCTACTAGAAGAGGTTCAATGCAGGTTTTCATATCAAAACTCATGTTGGCAGTGCTAGGGTATAACATTGCAACGTTCCATTAGCACCGGTAGGTAGTGTAGCAAAATGCTTTGGCCCTAAAGATTAGGCTTTTAGTTAACCTTCTTCAAAATTGACTCAGAGTTTTCCTTTGATTCTTCAAGGAGGTTTTGGTTTGTATATCATGATGGATATGTTGCACAGTTGTCAATGTTTTTGAACTTCAGGATATGGAATGGGAAGTGATCAGGAGGTGTGACAAAATATTGTGTAACAGATGCCCCCTAAAGCATGAAGGCAGAACATGGAGTGATGGCTGAGATGATTTACAAGTCAGTGCAAGGACAAGAACAACACAATCTAGAGACGTACAAATCAAGGATATACATATACATATACATATCTGACATATTTGATGATCATGCCTAATGATACATGAATAAGCATCTTATAATACATGAATCTACGGTATGGACGCAACCATCCAAATAGAAGGGATCGTGTATATGGATCCATGGTATGGTCACACCCATCCAAATTCTAGCATGTGAATAGATGTATCGAAGTCGAACATGATAGAAAACCACTTGATTAACCGTTAATGATGTAAACTACTAGCAAGCACAAGAGAAACCACCAATAATAACAATTGTTCTCAAGGTACAATCAACCCAATCCATGAATGTGAATAATGAAGTTGAAGTTGAACACCTACGGAATCATATGATCAAAGGCCAATGATGTAAACCTATCGTCAAATGCGAAGAACTTGCCATTGAGGCATGCAAGATCTAAGGTACTGGAAAGGATTTTCTAAATCATCTTCCCAGATAATGAGCTAAAGTTGACAAGAAGTGATTCGTTGAAGGAGGGCCATAATAAATCCCACATCATCAACACGAAACAAATTGATATAGTAGAGTAGATAAATGTGATCCAGGACTATGGAAGAAATTCAAACAATGTATAAGTGATAAAGAACTACAGATAGGACTTCTCTTGAGCATATCGGTGACACAACTCTGGAGTTTGGTAGCATTTGACTCAACATAGGATCAAAGGTCATGATGATGAAGAGGTATAATCAGATGAGAGGCAAAATGGATTTCCCAAACCCAGGAAGGCAAGTGACTAAGTGAGGATGTCCCAAACTCGACAAGAGAAATAGATGAGTTTCATGTTCAACAGCGACATGCTACCTTTACAAAATACAAAAGATGATCGCTCTCACTTTGCCCCCACCATTTCTATTGAGTACACCATTATTTTTTATTATAAGCTTGAAGGGGATAACATATGCTTGCCACATAAGTTCATCCTTCGGATGAATCCATCTTAGTAATTTTTATGAACCCTAAGAAGGAGAAACTCAGTCTCATCATGGTGACAAGTCCTACATTGTTTAAGTTTTACGAGTCCAACAGAGGGGAAACTCAAAATATAATCATGTTTAGAGAGTTTGAAAAAGAAGCGAAAAATAAAACTCCAAAGGTCCCTTTTTGTAAATCATCTCTTGAAGCCAAAAAAGGTAGAAAAAAATATCCATGAGAACCTCTTAGCCATGTTTGACTAAGGTATTCCTTTTTTGTACAATAGTCTATCTCAGTCTGGAAAAGGGTTAAACTTGTACTGAGTAGATGTTATTTTATTTGTTAGAAAAATATAATATATGACAGAGAAATGCAAGACATATAATATGTGGAAAAACACAAACACATAAAACCAGAAAGACACAAATATATGTGGTTCACCCAGTTTGGGCTACATCCACCCCAAACAACCAATCATTCCTTTCTATTATCCAGCAAAATGAAGAGACACAACCTACAACAGATCCACTATAATATCATCTGTTTTCTCTCACAGTCTCACCTCTCTATTTCTTGTTGTGAGAATACACATATATTCCACAGCCTCAATACAATACCCTCATACAAAGAGAGGGGTTTCATTTTAGGGCAAAAAATCCCTAAACTAAATATAAATTCTACCGTCAGATCATCTGCCTAATGAACGACCCAGATTGACTAGAAATTAGTATACTTTTACAAGCCAATTTTACATATGTTTTTAGCTGAAACAAAGACCTGTAAATTAGATGATAATCATGATCCACACCCAACATCATTTACTTTAACAAGTTCGAAATGACAAGTACTCGACAATCTTTTCATTTTTCGAGAGTCAGAAAAGAGCTTAAAGATGACTCTATGGGGTCGTTTTTTTGTTTATTTTTGATGAGACTGAATCAGTGAAAATAAATCGTTGTCACCAAGTATGCATGACCTGTCACTGCACAAGGAAATGCACATTATTGATTTCAAGAAAAAATATTTAAAAATGAGTGAAATATACCCTACTTTGGTCAAAAATATTATCTAAAACTTATAAAAAGCTAAAAAAGTAAATCATTTTTACCATTTCACCAATTTGCAAATTTGATAGCATTTTACCTCATTTTACCTTGATTTCCAAGCAATAAGTACGATCAATCTCCGGACACCATTCGCTAAGCTCTTAGTTGTAGGTAAGAGATTTGTCCCTTCCCTTCATTTTGGTATTTATTTCATGCATTTTCATCCATAGATTAGGTTTCAAGGATGACTTGTAAACATTTTATGTCGAGAGTGATCAACATGGGTTTTACCCATCAGACTCGCGCTACTCTCCTTGCAGTCAATTAGGCCATCGTGCTGGCAGCACGTGAAAATTCACACATGGTCGCACTGGTGCTGAGGTAAATTTTTTGTGTGAAATCCTCCATATTGAACGAATATTATTGAATTTTATCTCCATGGAAGCCCATGAAATGTTGTTTTATTGATTTTCCACATGATAATCAGTCCAAAATGGTGGTTGAATGGAAATAAATTGGACACGAAGCTGAAAATCATCAAGCAGCTCAGGATCAAAATTGTATTGAACGAGCATGCAGGTTTCTCAATCTCTTCGGGATTCCTAAGATTAGATCCCAGCGTGAATTCTTACAACATTTGATCATTTTGTGGGATGTGGATCACCAACTATTCATAATCGTGGATTAAGAACATGAAATAGATGTCACAAAAATTTATTTCATTACTGTCTTATCTATAAAGGGACAACAAGTCCAATTCTCGGTTCGCACACTGGAGGAGAGAGCACGAATATGATGATTGCAAGGCATTGTCCGAGGACTAAAAAGACCCAAAGTTGGAAGATCGATATAAAGACCATCACAAATCTGTCACTACGAACAATCATGCATACTATGTGTTGAATAGTTGGGGCTCAGGCGTTGAATGAAGCAACAAAGTCTCATATCTAGTACAGAATCAAGTGTTTGAATCCCACGGTCTTCAGTTGGAGTGAGGGTATGTTGGTTTGCATGAAGAGCCAACTTACCAAGTGCAAGTCAGGGAGTCTAAAACAATTCACTTTCATATCCAGTTTGGTGACGTTCTTCTTGAAAAATGTGCCATTATTTCGTTATCAGTAGTTAGAAGTGTATGCATCATCGCCCAAAGATCCACGATTACTCATATCGAGTGACTTGATGCCTCGTTATGGAGGCGGCCAGCAAATGTCATTCCCTCCAAAAAAAATTGGATGGTTGCATCAGTAGATAATCATGGTTGATGATTTGAAATATTCAGGGACAGATTTCCGAAGAGATCCAGATCTTCCACTTCCACTAGGCGCACAATGGAATGGTGAAGGTAAAAATTATTTCTGACAGTTTTTTATTTTTTTGTATGTATATTGAGATTTGACTTATGATGATTTGCCGATGTGGGACTAGAGAGACCTCCAGGGGTGTCTCTGATAGATAAATGAGTGGCAAGCCAAATTGAGGAGGCTCCTTATGAAGAGGGAACTGATCCAATTGTCGAGGTAGAGTGTAACCTGGAAGCTTTGTCCAGTGGCATTCTAGAGTACGTCTCAATATATGAGGTGCCATTTGGTATCGGAGATGCAATGTAGGGGATTCTGCCAGATTGTGTCGCCTATTGGTCCAAGTCATTAGGGATATTTTGTGCTATCATGAGTAGCATGTGGGCAAATAGCCAGCTCTAGTTTACTTTCTGCACTAATGTAAGCTTATAAAGTCATGTGTCTCAGAACACAAATTTTGCCATTTTGATGTAGCAAATTCTTTTGCAAACACT